>VDFB02113995.1:201851-241211 GCA_007258455.2 Sequoia sempervirens
TATATGTGGAAATATTTTTATTGCATTCCCATGATTATAATATATGTGTATGGTTATTTTATTGAATTAATCTTGTCATACTGGTTTATCACTTGTGAATGTTTTAATGTTAGGGTTATGATGGTTTATATTATACATTTCAGAATTTTGTTTATTATCGTTTCGTTATGGGTTAGTATGTGTAATGTTACCTCATGTACCCCAAAGAACTTAGGAGATTAACTTGTAATCTATTAGACGAATTATATACATTAATATACATACTTTATATGTTTAAAAAAAAAATTGTGTCATACATGTTAGATGTATTAGTTTCCTTTGGGGTTGTGTGGTGGTGTGTTACACATATGGAATTCCCTTATATCCATTGACAACGACTATCATCTTTTATGTCTTATAACCATCTTTTATTATCTGCAATCTACCTTTTATAAATATTTATACACAAATCATTTCCCTTTGTTAATAGGTCTACCATTATTGAATGCTCAAGGAGACCTTCATGGTGAAAGACTTTTCCATTTGTAACATGATTGTATTTAATAGAGCACTATCCTCTTTCAAGCTCTACTTTCATGTCTTCATGAACCTCTCATGATCCAAGGTATAGCTAAGAGTTGTCCATGTAGCTTGCACTTGACACTGTCATGGTGATGAATCATATGCAAACTTCTTGTCCTCATTCATCACTAGAATCATTGTAAGTATTCATTGTCTTTTGGCATAAAAAAAACCTTATCATTTCTATATGAGCATTGTCCTTGCATAGTCCTTTTAAGTAAAATTCATAAGGTTTAGAAAATCTTGATCACTCTCTAGAATAGCCCATTAAACATGGTTTTTGCTTCAATGCACTACATAATTGATAGAAAACAACCACTTTGCATATTGACCAAAGTTATAGGCTCTTTATTGCAGCAAGAGGTAATCACTCTTGGATCATGCCATCATTACATTGTAACCTGTTAAACTTGAGTCAACTTGAATGCACCCAATGATGATTGAAACATATGATGATAGTGATTAATTTGTACATGAACTGTGCTCATATGAGTGCCTACATTTCTATCACAACATAGCCACATTAAACTTGGGTCACACATGAATGCATCATGTATTTGTTATAGCACAATTGTGCCACATGACCAATAGAGTTATAATTAGTCACAAGAATTTGTTCTCTGATTGTGCTCTTATGGTGATTCCATTACCATTACAACATAACCCTTTGGACTTATATTGCTCAAATCCTTATATTGCTTATTTTCTCTTTGGATGGATGGCAATTCTATGGCAAGAATTTGTATGCAATTCATGCTCATATAAGTGCCTTCATCACCATTACACAATAGTACATTAGAATTTCCTTCCTTGAACCTTTACTTCATTTTTTATTGTTAGGGTTTCTTAGTGATTATTCCATTTCCACGTGGCATATTGTTAAAAGAAACCAGCAAAAAAATCATGTTTTTAGTTAACTCCTACTAACATACTTTTGGAATAAATGTTTGACTGCATTACTTTGAGTTTGAAGAATTTTGTTTCCTTCTTATAATACATTCATTGAGAGTTGTAGTAGAAAGCTTCTTATGCTATAACCCATCCTGTAAACTTGCTTTAAGCTACATTTAGGAGGCTTCATGGATTTTTTGTGATTTATACAACTTTTTTTTTTATAGTAAATGACATCGGATTCTTTTTGAAACTAAAATGATTTATTTATTATGGTTTTATGATGATTAAATGTTTTATTTAGAAGGGGTTAATATGTGGAATTTTTATGTGCAGGAAGAATAGATTGTGATGCAACATTTAGGTTGGACAGTTTAGGAAAACTTGGATTGCTATCAATGCATAACCAAGTTGGAGAGTACTTTCAACCAGTCTAAAATAGTTCTGGGTGTTTTCACTCAGAAGAAGAACCTAAGTGTAGGATTACAAATGTTGGTGCACAGATAAAATCATAAATGTGTTGGTCCAATTTCAGATCCAATTTGAGGTCATGAATATCAGAAAGAGAAAGTTTGTACATTCTAAAGATAAAATCATAAATATGTTGGTCCAATTTCACATTCAATTTGAGGTCATGAAGCTCTGACAGAGGAAGTTCCTACATTCTAAAGATAAAATAATAAATCTGCTGGTCCAATTGGAGATCCAATTTGAGGTCCTGAAGCTCTGACAGAGAAAGTTTCTACATTCTAAAGATAAAATCATAAATTTTCTTGGTCCAATTTGAGGTCAAATTGTAAGGATTTGTCTTTTTAATTATACTTTCTAACATTTGGCTTGATACAAATTGTTACTTTAGAATTATAATATTTATTTTCTTCTAATGTTTTCAACCCTCATTCCAAGGAAGATCTATGAAGATGGAACTCCTTCAGATTGAAACTACTCTTTTCCACTATAGGTTCCATCTAGAAACACCAGAAGCTCAAGTACTGTCATACTTAGAGCATATTTTATGTTGATATGGATATGTTCTAAGTTGTAGTTAATTATTGTAGCATAAAAAATAGGATAAATAATTTTTCTTATACCATTGTTTCTAATTCAAAAAATTTATACCTTATTCTAGGAGAAAATCGCAGGGTGTTGTGCCCATCGCAACACCGCACAACTACTTTTGGGCCTTCGCGATGATGCCGAGAAATGTGGTGGTTGTGTAGAAGGTTTTGTGAAGGCTTTGTGATCCGAAGTGCAACTCTCAACTACAATATCTGATAAAAATGATGTAGAGTTGAGATTCAAAATCTTCAACCATCACAAATAGATCATTTTCAAACAACTCTTCAATCACAAAACTTTCAACTTGCTCTGATACCAATTTGATGCAAAGGAAGCTTCACTTAGCACAAATTGACATAGGTGAAACAATGATACATCACCAAAAATGAAAAAAAATTCAACAAACTTGATTCACTTGATAACTTTCATAAACGGATTCATCTCATACAATGATTAAGTGCATTCTAGATCTCATTGGAAACATTGCCATGGCAACCTACAGTTTAATGCAACAAACTGTCATTAATAACTTTCACAAAACAAATAATGAAGCAAATATCTCTAGTGAGATTGAAGATAACATAATTACAGAATTTTTCTCTGATTTTTATGAAGATCCAATGGTGGAAAAGAAAGTTATTGTATTTTTCCCAAAACTACAAACCCTAGGTAGGGTTCAGAACTGCCCTCACAAAAATGGTCATAACTTATTCAAATCTTAATGAAATTTGATGAGACTTGAAGCATATGAAAGTAGATTCACATGGAAAAAAAATCCAATTGTTTTTAGATCAAAATATGGAGTGTACAATCCATACCATCACATTTTTCAAGCTGCAATTTCTGCACAATATTGTTAGAATAGGGTAGTCTCCCAAAATGATCATAACTCCCACAAATATCAATAAAATTCAATGAGACAAAAATAATTATAAACTAGAAAAAAATATATTTCCATCCATATATTATACTCCTTGATATGAGGCCATACCAGGCTGTACAATGCACAACTTCAGCCTAAAAACATTGTAAGAATTAGAAAACACACACAAAAATGAGGTTTTCATTTACCAAACTTCAAAAACAATGTCTCCAACCCCCAATTCTAGTTTTAGAGGGTGTCCTTATACATTTCCAACCAAAACCAACTATTTTCAACCACCTTTTTATTAGTTTGTTGACAAAACACCTTAATGACACTTTTTGACAAGTTGCTTGACAACTTTTTTGAGCAACTTTTACAATTTTTACAATATTTTCCTAAATTTCACCAAATGACCAAAAATTGTCCTAAACCACTTAGGATGGTCTCAAATGACCTTATTCACATGAATAAAGCCAAAAAAGAAAAAGAAAAAACCAAAGTTTCACAATACATCTTAAAATTGCATCAAGGGTGCTCCTGCACCAAAAAACCACTTAAAAATATGCTTTTGATGGATGTTCATATCCTCATCCAATGATCCAATTCACACACAAGAAGGAAGGACACTTTCAAAGGTCGAGGAGTTGGGATTTACACCCACTGGTTGCATTTTCTTGAAATTTTCTAAGGACTTTTTAGAAAAAACTCATTTTGAACATATCCTTCAATCATGGCATTCCATGATATCACATTTCTTTGAGGCATTTTTTGAAACAGTTCGCTTTCCTTGTCTATGCTTCCACATTTTCATGTATGTCTAGCAGGGAACTTGTAACTGTGATAAGGGAAAATGAATAGGCATAAAGATGCATAAACAACAACAATCACAAAGCTGCCTATTATGCTATGATTTCCCAAATCTATAATGAAGTAAAATGCAATCAAAAGAATTCAATAAAATAGAAAAATATCATCTCATTCCCATGCTTGCTTGACTCATCTCCATTATCCTTCTCAACTTTGCTTTGAAATGCTCAATATTCCCTCATATCATGAGTATGCAATATTCGCCTGTAAGTATATGACAACAAAACTTCGAAGATTGTGATTACCAAAAATTGAGTAAAAAGGATTCTTTTATAGAAGATTTATAGATTCGACGGTCGAGATTGATTTGAATTCGAATGGTCTAGATTGAGTGTGAGGACCTGATTGAGCAGTTAAGTGATTTGCATGAAATATTGATTGAATCGTTAAGTGATTTGATTGATTAGTCAGTTGGTTATATGGGAGGTTGATTGAATAGTTAAGTGATTTGATTGATTAGAGTGTGTGAGTCAAAAGGAGGTGACAACCCAATTAGCTAAGTGAACTGAGAGAGAGAGTGTTAGTCAAGAGTGGAGAGAATTATGCATGAGATTATTTAATTGAAAATGTAGGAGACGTGCTCAAATAGAAGAATCAATTATTAAATTAATTCTTTATTTTGTGGAGGAAATGCAAATAATGAAATAAATTATTCAATTTATGAGGGCACTTTAGATGAGAAGATAGAATAATTAATTAATGGAGGCACTTTAGATAAGAAGGTAGAATAATTAATTAAATAAATATTATCCATTTAATTAAATTGGGAGAATATGATGATGTAATTAAATAAATTTATGAAACTTATTTAATTAATCAAAAGAAGGGATTAGAATTAATTAACGACGTAATTAAGATAAATTTATGTAATTTACTTGATTAATCAATTTTAGAAGAATAATGAAAATGAATTAGTTAAATGGTTAATGCAATTTAATTAATTCGAGGAAATTTGATGTTAAGTTATAATTAAATGATAAAATCATTTAATCATTTTGCGGGTATCTTGAATTAATAATAAAAAATGCAGTCACAGGCCTAAGCCATTTTTCAGTGTCTACATTTTTCCCCTCTTTGACATAATGTTATTTTGGCGTTGTGTCAAAGAATAATGAATAACATGCCCCAGTCATGCCCCGGTGTGAAATAGGTAAAGGTATGCCCCCTCGGGAAAATTGATGAATTTCTGGAAAAGTCAAAAATTGGAAATTGTCCCGATTAAGTAATTGGATAGCCAGAAGTTTGGTGATGATGGTAGTTGGATTGAAGATGATTTATGTTAGCGTGAAAGAAAGATATGTCATCACTTTGTTGTCACTATACTAAGCATTTTCATTTTAATCATTTTTGGGCAGTTTATTGCAACAGACAAGAAACACCATGATATGAGGTAGACCAATGGTGTGCAATGTCATTCCTTTGCTGAAAACAAGCAGTCGTAGACAAGGATTGTCATGACTCATACTTAGGAACCTAATTGTTCTATTCTTTTTGTCGAGACAAACCACAAACAACAATCCAAAGAAAACATGTCATGAAATGGCGTTGCTCCTCTAAATAATGTTGTTGGGACATCCTTGAGGTGGCTAGTAACATGACAAATTTGAAAAGATAAGACAATCATTATGATGTGTCGTTTCTCCTCTAAATCCTGTTGTTAGGACATCCTTGAGGTAGCTAGTGACATGAAAACTTCAAAAAGATAAGACAATCAGTCAAAAAGAAAGATATGCTTATGTAACATTGCCAATCCTCTAAATCCATCATAGGACATCGTCCAGGTGGCTAGTTACATGGTCATATAAAATCATTGAAAAATAAATGAAAAAATCTTGTCGAGACATGTGTGTCAGATCTTTGTTTGTTTGACAAGGTTGACTTGGTGATGACAAGGTTGACTGGTCACTCTTTAGGAAGGACACATCCTAAAGAAGATTGCAATGTTGAATTTGATTACTGCTAGGGTTAGGATTCAGGAAGGACACATCCTAAATAGATGACATGACAGGGTCTAATGTCAAGAAGGACACATCTTGAAGACCTGCAATTGACAAGAAAGAGTCTGACGTCAAGGACACATCTTGGAGACTCTTAAATGATTGATTTGATAGATTTGATGTTGATTCAAGAAAGACATATCCTGAATAAATTGGTTGACAGAAAAGAGTCGGATGTCAAGAAGGACACATCTTGCATACTCTTAAATGACTAATTTGATAGATTTAATGTTGATTTAGAAAAGACATATCCTGAATAAATTAGTTGATAGAAAAGAGTCTGACGTCAAGGACACATCTTGAAGACTCTTAAATGACTGATTTGATAGATTTGATGTTGATTTAGGAAAGACATATCCTAAATAAATTGGTTGATAGAAAAGAGTCTAATGTCAAGAAGGACACATCTTGAAGACTCTTAAATGACTGATTTGATAAATTTGATGTTAGACTGATTTCTGACTGGTTGGATTGTGCGTCATTTTTTACCTTGCATTCGAGTTGTTCAGTATATGACCATGTGATATGACCGACATGGAAAACCCTAAGAGGACTAACATCTAGGGCCTCAGGGGCACATCGATTGATGGCCTTGCCTACATCATGCACTCAGAGACCATGTAGTTCAACCAGACTTTGACCAACAAGATTGACTGAAAAAGATTTGTTTATTTGAAGACATTTGACTTGTGTAATAGTGAATGCGAAGAACCCTAAAGGACTAACCTTGTGCGGCCTTGGGGGCTCATCAATTAATGGCCTTGCCTATGTCATACATGTAGAGAACTTGTAGTTTGACACAACCTAACTTTACTTTATTTGACAAAGATTAAGTCATGATTTTATTGTTTGACTAAACCCAAAAGGACTGACTCAATGTCTCAGGGGCTCATCAATGATGACCTTTCCTACGTTTAAGCTCAGAGATAGTGTAGTTTGACTAGACTTGATAGACTATACCAACTCTATTTTTCTTTTGAGTATTTGGATGTTTGGGGATTTTGACATTTTTTGAATGTTTTTTGTGTTTTTGACATGTTTTCTAAATTTTTTTGTGTTTTTGCAAGTGTGTTAGGACCTGAAGATCTAGAGGTTTATTATGTCAAGAACGGGTGTTAAGTACTTTCCCCCAGTCAAGTACTATGTGGGATTGGATGGTAAGAATTATTTGATTTTGCACGATATGTTGTGAGCGTCAACCGATCTCAAGTCATAGGATTAGCAACTACTTTTATTGTGGGTGTCACAGAAGGAAGGAGGGACAATGGTATTAGTAAGGGTGAAGGTGGAAAGACCATGTGAAGTGATAATAGACGACGGAGTGGAGACTATCTACACATGGTGCCTATTTGCTAGGTTTTCACCATGGTACTTATCTAAAGCGCCATTGAGATGGTTTTCACCATTGGATGAATTATTTCTTTTTACTATTTTTTTTTTTTCTGAGATCTCTAAAGCTATGTGCAAAACTGATACGTCGTGATGATGCCTTGAACTTGTTTAGATAACTGTGATGGAAAAAAGGACTTGATTTGGATGTGGAATGTGAGTGGAAAATATGACAGATGATAGAAGTGACGGATGAACGAGGCCATGGTATGATCCCTAATGTGCACACTACGTGGGCCACCAAGCTTCAGATGAAAAGGAGTTTGGGTGACCAATAAGTTAGAGTACGTGAAGGGGTCGTCATCAAAGGTACATTGAAAACATCGCCAATGGAGGTGAGATGATATGATGGATGGATTGAATGGAGTGTATGGTATGAGTGAAAGTGAGGGAAATGAATACTTTGGATCAACAAGCTATTTATTTGTCTTTTTGGGCTGATAGATGCCCCCAGTGATTTTTGATGAAGGGGCATTCTTGGAGACTAATACTTTCTGATTTTCACTTTTGATTTATACTTTTGATTCATCCAATAGCTATTTAGGTTGGCTAGAGGACTTGTCTTGACATTCTTGCTCATTCTTGGCTTGTATTTTTTATTGTTCCAATAGCTTTTTATGTTGGCTAGAGGACTTTTCTTTATTTTCTCTTATTTTCATCATGTCCCATGATACCTGGTCTCCTTTGAAAGGAATTTGGATTTTTGATTCTTGAGCTTTACCTTTGTCCTTTTCTTTAGGTATGACTTGTTGATCCATGTCTATGATGCAAATGGATGTGAGTGGAATGAATGAAATGGATGGAATGATAGTAATGCTTGGTGGATGAATGGGAGTGACGATGTAAACAATGTTGTCTTTGGGGCTATCCTTTTTGGTACTGTTCACATCAATAGAGGCTTGGACATCCTTAACGACTTGGCAAGATGGCTTAGTAGAGGCGAAAGTAGGGGATGCATACCTTAACCCAAGGGAGGATGATAATTGGATACCATCAATGGAATCATGATCAAGCAGTGGGTTATCATGGACATGAGAGGATGAAGTGGAAGTGGATAGGGAAAAGGAAGATGTAGTATCAGGATTCCAAAAGGTTTCACTCCAAGCACGACCATCTTTCTATGTTCCCTCTACAGTTGTCTTGACGGCCTTAGTAGCAATAGGATTGTCGTTTGCTGGTAAATCATTCATGCGGTATTCTCCACATCCCATATCATAGATTTGGATCTTAGGGTTTGATGGTGCAGTGAATGGAGTGGATGATTTAGTTGATGAGGATGGATCAATGTAATGTGATGAAATGGAAGATGAGGCCTCATTATTAACTGGCACTTGGAATTGTGTGGTTCCCCTTAGATTAGTGCAATATTGGAAGGGATCAGGATCACAAGTTATTGTAATTTCAATGTTGTTGTATGGTAATTTAAGGCATTAGTGATATGTGGATGGTACGACCTTCATGGCATGAATCCATTGTCGATAGAGGAGAAGATTATAAGGGATTTCCAGATCTAATACTTGGAAAGTCGTATCCAACATGATGGGTCCCACTCAGGGAGGAAATGTTATTATGCCCTGGGAGGATCATTCATCATCATCATAATGTTTTATGACTATGCTCTTTGTCTTATCCACACACGCTTCAGAGAAACCCAGTGTATTAACCAATTTTAGGGAACAAACATTCAATCCCACTTTGTCGTCTCTCAAGACTCATTTGATCTTATGTTGCTGGATAAAGGATTCAATGTGTAGTGAGTCATTATGGTTCATCTTTTGGGTTGAGTAGTCTTTTTCAGAGAAGGTAACATGGTGAGAGCTCGCAAGGAATCCAACCATGGTTTGAAATTGGTCGATGCGGAGGTTGTCTGGGAAAGAGGTTTCTTTCAGCATCTTATATAGGACAACCCTATGCTCAGGTGATGTGTGTAGCAGCTCTAATATGGATATTCGTGCTGGAGTTTTTCCTAGCTGATCCAGCAAGTTAAACTGGCCTTTAGCTTGGGACTGCTTGGGAGATGAAGGGCCAAGTATGGTTATTTTAGTCCTGCGAGTATTTACAACACACTCTAGGGTCCTCTTGATGGTAATGATGTTGATATATTCCTCGGTAGCCTGAAGATGGAGGATGTTGGTGTAGTTATAGCTAGTAGCTATATAATTAGCCAAGTTATTGTTATTAGTACCTAAACCAGAGGCTTTCCCCGAACCATGGTTTTGAAGAGGATTCTTGTAGATTGTGTGATCTTTATTGGAAGTGTGTTGTTTTTGTCCCTCTACCTTGATTACTTTGTCTTTGATAAGGTCCTGAATGATATTTTTTAGTTGTCTACAAGCAGATGTTTTATGTCTTTTACCTTGGTGATATTCACAAAAGGTGTTATCGTCCCACCAAGAGGGTTTAAATTTAGACACGTAAGACGTGGGTTCCTGGATTTGTATGACACCTGATTGAACAAGTTTCTTTAGTACTGACTCAATGGGTTCTCTGAGGGGAGTATATTCATGTTTAACATATTTCCTAGGTGGTCTCTATTTTCCTAGTCCCTGATTGTTTCATATGGAATTTGTCGTTGGTGTAGGGTTTTGTGGTGTAGTTGTTGATGCTCTAGGTCCTCTTAGAGTGACAACAGGACCCATTTTGTTTACAACTTTGGTATCTATAACCTTGTCATTTGTGACATTTTTGTTTTGAGACTAGTATTTTCTTTTGTCATTGAACGTGTGTTGATTGTTTGTACTCTTAGAGAGCCTAAGGGCACCCTTAGCGATAAGTGATTTCTCAATCATTATTCCTTATTCTACTAGGTCTGCAAGGTGTGCACAACAATGAACTTGCAAGGGATCTTTTAAATAATCTAGGAGGTTTTCGACAAACATGTCCACCTTTTGTTTTTTAGGGATCTTTACCTGGCATCGGCTCACCAAGTTTCTCCATCTCTGGAAGTATTTGATAAAGGACTCTCCCTCTTCTTGTTTTGAGGTACACAAGGTGGCTAATGTGATATCATTTTCAATGTTAAAGGCATAGTTGTCTACAAATTTGTTGGCTAACTCAAACCATGTTGTTATGCCCCCAAGTAATCATGAAAACCACTCAAGTACATGACCCATAAGAGTTCTAGGGAATAATATCATCAAGTATGTGTGCTCTAAGGCAATGCCAACACAAGTCATGCTAAATTCTCTTATGTGCTCTATTGGGTTTCCTGTCCCTTTGTAATTTGAAAAGATTAGAATTTTGTATCCTTGTGGAAAAGAAGGCATGTAGATACTCCTATCAAAGGGGTATGGATGCAAGTCCTACATGTTGTAGGATTTTTTGGTTGTTACTTGCATGTTCTCAAGTTGTTTTTGTAAAGTAAGAATTTGTGTAGTTAGAGCATCTACCTGTGGGTTTGGTATGTCATTCGTATTGTCGGGTCTCATATTTTGTGTAGGTACATGGTAGGTGTATGAAGGCATCTGTTGTTGTACCTGGGGTATATGTGTATATGGGGTGTTTATGTTGGGTTTCCTTTGTGTATTTTGACTTCTGGGTTGTGGGGAGATACCTTGTTGTGATGTGTTTAACGTAAAGGTATTTGATCAAAATCATGGTTGTGTTGGATTCCCCTGAGGCGACATATGTGTACCCTGTTGTCCTTGTGCCACACTATTTTGGGGGATAACATGATTATATGTGGTACCCTTGACATTAACCATGGGTGTGGGTCCTAAACCTAAAAATATTATTCTCTTGTGTCCATGAGGAATGTTTGAGGTAGTATTCATGGTGTTTGTTGAGGTCCCAAATGGATTAGTGCATGTTGGTTGTGTTGTTGACTGTGTTACAGGTGCTAATGTTGATTGGGTCACAACTTGTGTTATGGACTATGTAATAGATGATGCTATAGGTGGAGCTGTGAAGGCCATCCCAGAAGTGGGATTAGTGTGAATCGTTGAAGGACTTTGTGTAGCTCCTCCTAAAGGTATATCAAGGTTTACCTGAGGTGTAACATTCTATGGAATATGTGTTGTATGACCCTAGTTTTGGTTTGAGACATTTCTAGGTGAAGGAACCACTTATAGCGTGTTTATGTTAAATCCAAGTGGTAATTTAAATCCATCCTCTAGGAGTTTCGCTAAAAATATCTAAGGGTCGAGCATGATGAGCTCATCGACAATGTAATGCCCTACCACACAACCCTAGAGGAAGTTGCAATTAACTACACAAACGTACTAAATTTTTTTTTTATAAGAACAATTAACATGTAAGATCACTACCCATTGCAACAACCTCTAAGGTTACGAGACAAAGGTTACTTTAAAACCAAAACAAGAAACATGAAATGAAACCATGTAACATTTAATTACTTAACAAATTAAATACACATACATTCCATACATGATAAAATTACATCAAAGGCATAAGAGATACCACATGTTTCCAATAAAAATAATGTACAATACGATTACAACTCTCATTCCCTGAATGAGGTAAATCCAATAAACATGATTACAAATTACATCTTCCACCTCGATAACAAATGAGGGGTAATAAATTTCAAGATTCAACTGAAAAGAAAAAAGCATGAAATGAAACTGGATCCCACGAGCTCTCCAACAGGAAATCTCATCCACAAGAACAAGAACTGGGAACCTAATGGTGTAAGGTGCATGTTCCACCCAACCATATGGTACTCAAAGGACCAACCCCCGTGCTAGGAGACAGTAACAAGGAATTCCTATACAAGACCATCTACCTCTAGGCACAGGCTAAAACATAACTGAAATGAATCAAATACAAACACAACAACACTTAACACAATGGTTACAATGCTTCCAGAGAACAAAGATCATCTACGCAGTACAACAAACTGACTTTTGGTTGACATAGAGAGAGTGTCACACATCATTTTCTATGAGTTACCCAGGCTCAACCTTCCTAGGCTACCGAACCCCCATCCTGGGTTACCCTGGCTTGCCTCTACCAGCCGCCGGACCCTCATACAAGCTGTGCTTCTCATCTCATCTCAAGCCTTAATAAGTGCATGAGTCATGAGAGAGGCATTCATTATCTTAATTAGTCTGATAGTTTTCCATTATTTCATTTTAAGTCATCACTTACTTAAACCCTAAGTGAGTTACCCTGGCGCCCCTCTATGTGTCAGACCCCCACATAGAGCCACTCTCTCCTATCGACAACATATCAAACAAAACCAAGCCAAGGGTGCCAAAGTGCATGCAAACAAGATAAACAATCACTCCAACTCTAGGAGGCAACATATAATGAAACTCACTTCAAACAATTGGAGGCAACACAACACATAATCCACTCCTTCCAAAGGAGGCACAACCCACATAATCCACTCCTAATCCAAAGGAGGCACAAACCATCCCCATTCGTGAAAATTGGGTAAAAAAATATGATACAACTATACACACTACCCAAGGCAATGCAAAGGTTGACTAACATAATACAACAACCCAAAAAGTTAAACCCCTTCTAGAAGACTTAAAAACCCTTCTAATCAAATTTCCCCAAAATGAAAACAGAAGAAGAGTACATTCAAGAAGGGCAATCAAACAAGAATTAAATCTATATTTGGATTTCCTAAATCCACTTCCTTCATTAACATTCAGTAATTTATTGCCTTAATAAAACTGATTTAATAACGTCTCATTCAGACAAAAGATGAAATTTAAACCAAATATTTAATTCCCTAATTGCTTTTAAATAATAACAAAATAAACATTTACTTCTTCGATTTAAATCATATCATTTTAAAATAACTATTTCTCCTTTGCAAAATAAATCATTTTGAAATCAATTAATCTCGCTATTAAACACCTTATATTTAAATCCAATATTTGTCCCTTTAAATATATTATTTTAAAATAAAAACAATAATTTAACTATGAACACAATACTTTAAATTCCTCAACTACTCATTTCATGAAAGTCAGTAATCTTATCGTAATTTCGTTTACAACCAATAAGAACTATAAATAAAAACGCTTTTTAAACATTTCATTTTATTTAATACGAATACCCCTTTTCCTTAAAATCACTCCCTTGTTAACTAATTGTTTGATCATTTGATAAGCAATTATAAATTTAAATCTAAGGGTCTGCTTTAGTTTCCCAAAAAAAAATATTTGACTATGAAAACAAAACCCATTTCCCCATTTAAATCATTTCATTATAAAATAAATGTTTTCATCCATTGCAATAAAATAATCCTAAGATCATTACATTTAAACACAAATATATATTAAACAACATATATATAATTATATACCTAATGTATATACATTTATATATATATTTATAAAAAATCCATTTAAAAAAAAAAAACCCAACTCATTTTAAAGAAAACCATTTAATAATAACCAGCTTTTTTTTTAACATATAAAATATAATATAATATGATATATAATATATTATATATATAATAATTAATTATTATATTATATATATAATATATAATATATACATTATATTTTATATATATAAAAACAAAAAGAAAACTTAAAAAAAAAAAAGCCCCACCAAATTTTAGGGCACGTAGGTCACCTTGCCTTCCCAGGGCGGCAGCCTGTGTGCTACACACAGTCCGCCTCCCTTTGGGGTGGCAGCCTGTGTGGCACACAACCTGCCTCCCTTTGGGGTGCGACCTGTGTAAGGTACACATTCTGCCTCCCTTTGGGGCGGCGGCCTGTGTAACACACAGCCCACCTCCCTTAGGGGTGCGGCCTGTGTGTCACACACACAGTCCACCTCTTCTGAGGTGGGCGACGGTGGGGATAGCCTCCCCCACAAACAAACTCAAAATAATAATTTCATATTATTTTATTTACCTTTAAAGAACTCATTCATTCATATAAAAAAAAAATCAGAGCACACAAATCCTTTGTTCTGGTAATTTCTAGAATATGATTTTTTTGTGCCAAATTCTAACAGGAACCATACTTTCCCAAAACAAATAAAATAAACTCAATATTCAAAAACAATATATGTGTATAGAATATATATACATGTATAAACACAAAAACTCCATTATACAGCTAAATTGAACCAATTTTATACCGAGAATTTTCAATAACACTAAATTCAAACAAGGTTTTATGATTTTATTGGTTTCATTTTCAAATTTTCTATTGTTACACTTGAAGGTTTCAGCTGAAAGAGATTGTTTTTCCACAAGAAATCTAAATTTCCTTCAAGATTTCAACATGTTTTCAAATTTGTTTTCCAAACAAGCTTTCAATATTGGAGATTCTAAATTTCAAAACTATAAACACAAGCAAGAAAGAACCTGTTGGAAACTTGAAGAAGAAGACTGAAGTTGAGTTGCAATTTCCAATTCTTCCAAAGCTTTTCAAAATCTTCCCCCAAACCAACAATGCATCCTCTAAACAAGAATACCTTCTTTTTCCTTTTAACAGCAATTTTTCTTCCAAAAATGAAAAACTTCCCCAAATTTAGTCAACTTACCTAAAATATCCCATCCACCATAGTTATTTCCTTTTTTGGGGATATTTTTTAATTTTAAATTTAAAAACAAAATTGCTTTTCAAAAAGGATTTAACACATTTAAAAATTTATTTTCAACAAAAGGAATTTAAAACTTTAATAATTCCTTTTCACAAGCATTTGAAACTTTTTAAATTTTCCTTTTCAAAAGAATTTAAACTTTTAAAAATTTCTTTTTCAAAAATCATTTAACACTCTTAATTCTCAAAATGGCTAACTTAATTCATTTCAACCTAATTAATTTAATTAATCAATAAAATAAATCAATCCAATACTAGATCATTTTATTAATTAAATTTAATTATTTAATAAATTAAATAACATTTATAACATTATAACCAGATAAATTTAATAAACTAATTACATAAAGCCATTTATTTACATTTTTCAACTTGCAATTTAAATGAGATCAAGGAGAAATGAACAACGAAGAAGCAACTTAACCCAACTAAAACCCGACGACACACTATAACTAGGGTGATGACTTGGCACGGAAAACCTAACTATTATCTCCCAATCGAATACCGTTGGCCAATGGACA
Source organism: Sequoia sempervirens (assembly GCA_007258455.2). Classification (NCBI taxonomy): domain Eukaryota; kingdom Viridiplantae; phylum Streptophyta; class Pinopsida; order Cupressales; family Cupressaceae; genus Sequoia; species Sequoia sempervirens. The sequence continues at coordinate 217,540 of VDFB02113995.1, forward strand.
CGCTCAACCCTATGAAATCAGGTGGAGTCGATGTCCTGTACCTATCAACCTGTGAACAAAGAGTATATCGAACATGCATATATACAACATAATAAAACACACCGTGAAGAGGAAATCGCGGAATCGTAGGGCACTCACAAGCGAGTGATGCGATCTCGTCCCCCTCACCAATACACTCATCATGGACTGACAATTCCATCATAAACAATTATCTCATGCAATAACATGTTACAATAACTAATCACCATTACACCAATTAAAACCTGTCAAATAAAGCATCAGATAAGATACATCACACCACACCAATAGACTATCACTCTATAAATAACGATCAAATAACACACACATGATACAGTACCTCAATAACCAAAAGGCACATCAAAGCAAACAAGGACACACTGTCCAGCCAGAAAGAAAAACAGAGGGGGTGTTACAGACAAATTCAACAACCTCAGGATCCTAGGTTGTTGCCTCAAGTTCCTCAATAGTGATACAACCTTGGTTGTCTCTTATGAGGAAGTTTTCAAATGGGTTGACATATGAGTTAGACCTTGGAGGTTCTTGTGATGTTGACCCAATGTGTGTGGTATTGTTACTGACCTGGTGAGGTGTAGGACCGAGGTTCATTTCTCTAATGGGATTGTAAAGCTCCTCATGTTGTCGTGAAGGGTCCATTTCTAATTGTCTCTTTTGTAATCTGGTCTGGACCATAAGATAAGACTTGCTCAAAGAAGGATGACACGTAAATGTGAACTGTAGGGTATGCAACTACCTAAGATGTGAGAGTATAAGCTATTTTTGGGTCTTTTTTGACATAAATTTATGACATGCAATGACTAAGGTACGACTTAAGATAATGTCTAAAATGCAAATATCTAGCATATGAAATTTAAGCTATGTTTTTGGTCTTTCATAAATTATGGCATGCAAAGACTAGGGTATAATACAAACTATACATCAATATCTTTGGATAACTAAGGGATGAGTCACTAACTGACCAAGTTTGATGCAAGGTTCCAACTAGGATTGCCAATGATGTTTTAGGATCAATACCAGAATAATTGCCAATGATGTTTTAGGATCAATACCAGAATAACTAAGTGACAGGTTGACTAGGTGGAGTTCAAACTAGCCTAGTGAGTTTGAGGTATTCCACTAAGATGACAAAGGACAAATTGTAAAATGATATGTCAAGGGAAATCGTATTTGAATCAATGTTTTCAATCAAGGTAAGACAAGTTATCTACCCTAAGTTTTGCAAAGTGTTATGCACAAGGATTTTCCCAGGTATGCTAAGGATGATCTAGGTAATGCAATGATGAAACTATTAGGAAAAATAAGGATGGACCTAAATATGAGCAGGTCATAGGTCTGGATCAAGTTTATAGTAGAGGGTAAATCAGATAATGAGATCCTACATTAAATCTTCTGAGTTTTCAATTTGTTAAATGTAATATTTTTGTGACAGGCAGATGCGTCGTTCCAAACTACAAATGCGGTTTTGAAGATCAAATGTGTCACAAAAGTTCACAAATGTAGTTTACAATCTCAAATGTGTTTCAGAATACAACAATTGCAACTCATATTGTCAGATGCATTGTAGGTTTAAGCAATTTCGACTCAGAATGTCATATGCATTTTTTGTTGAAACAATTGTGACTCATAATGTTAGATGTTGGTTTTTATGTGACAAATGCATTGAATAGTGAACTGGTCCTAGGTTTTGACAAATTTCTGACTTGTTTAAGATTGACCCTTGGATTTTTTTGTTTGATCAAATCTAATTGAACACACACGTAAGACACGCCAAGCAGAGTGTTTGAAATAAATAAACAGATAATTACAATCTTAAGGCTAGCAAGGACAATATCCACTGGACTCCTACTTAGAGTTTCCTCCAACCGCACTATCTAGAGCGGATGACTTAGGATCTTGGTAGCATTGGCTACCCTCCATGACACACACTTCTTGGGTTTACCAAGATCTGGATTCCCACATGAACAAGGAATTTGTCATCTCTACTACTAGACTGTGTGTATAATGTGGATCGGCTTGGGAATGACCGTTCCTACACCAGTAGATAGAATAAATATGCATAAACAACAACAATCACAAAATTTCCTATTATGCTAAGATTTCCTAAATCTGTAATGAAGTACAATGCAATCAAAAGAATTTAATAAAATAGAACAATATCATCTCATTCCCATGCTTGCTTGACTCATATCCATTATCCTTCTCAACTTTGTTTTGAAATGCTCAATATGCCCTCAATTCATGAGTATGCAGTATTCACCTGTAAGTATATGACAACAAAAATTTGAAGATTGTGATTACCGAAAATGGAGTAAAAAGACTTCTTTTATAGAAGATTTACAGATTCGATGGATGAGATTGATTTAAATTTGAATGGTCCAGATTGAGTGTGAGGACCTGATTGAGTAGTTAAGTGATTTTCATGAAAGATTGATTGAACTGTTAAGTGATTTGATTGATTAGTCAGTTGGTTGTATGGGAGGCTGATTGAATAGTTAAGTGATTTGATTGATTAGAGTGTGTGAGTCAAAAGGAGGTGACAGATCAGATAGCTAAGTGAACTGAGAGAAAGAGAGTGTGTGTGTTAGTTAGGAGTGGATAGAATTATGCATGAGATTATTTAATTGAAAATGTAGGAGACATGGGCTCAAATAGAAGAATCAATTATTAAATTAATTCTTTATTTTGTGGAGGAAATGTGTGTATATGATCAAATAATCAAATGAATTATTCAATTTATGAAGGAAATTTAGATGAGAAGATTGAATAATTAATTAATAGAGGCACTTTAGATGAGAAGGTAGAATAATTAATTAATTAAATATTATTCAATTTATTAAATGTGGGAGAATATGATGATGTAATTAAATAAATTTATGAAACTTATTTAATTAATCAAAAGAAGAGATTAGAATTAATTAGCAACATAATTAAGATAAATTAATGTAATTTACTTAATTAATCAATTTTAGAAGAATAATGAAAATGAATTAATTAAATGGTTAAAAATATTTAATTAATTAGAGGAAATGTGATGTTAAGTTATAATTAAATGATAAAATCATTTAATCATTTTGCGGGTATCTTGAATTGATAATAAAAAATGCAGTTGCAGGCCTAAGTCATTTTTCAGTGTCTACAGTAACTACAATATATGACAAAAAAATCCATGTTTTTATACTTTGATGGATGTCCCTTCATTATTACTAGATATCTAATATAGTGCACATTATTATAGTGCAAGCCTATTTTTTAGATTGTTTCATTTAGCATCACCAATATTCTCCACAAGAACATTGTCCCTGTTTAAAATGATGGAAATGGTTCACATCTCTCACAATAATTTATCTTGCAACAATCTTGGAGATGAATTTAGATGCAGTGTGAAAATCATAACATACTCTAAGGTTCTTAACAACTCTAATAGTTGTACCAGGGGCCATGTTTAACAAACCAAATGCAATTGCTAAATTTTCACTATGGTGGCAGATAAATGATTCTTTTTTCTTCTATTCCACAATATTAAGTAAAAGTCTTGAATCTGGAAATACCCTACTACCTTCATTTGCCAAGCCAATTTCTCCGATTTTGCATAGCTCTCCCATGTTTGTGGATGTGATTTATCTCCTACAATTTTTTAATTGATTTATCTTTTTGTTGAGTTTGGACTTACTTTTGTAAACTTGCAATATACAATGCACTTTTATTCTTTTTGAATTGAGACTAATAGTAATTTTTTTTGTTGTATTGAGGCACAACTTCATTCATGGAGGATAAGGCAGACCCTATTACTCACATCAAATGGCACGTTGCATATAAAGGACGGAAGATTCTAGTTGGGTTATTGTTGACTGCATTGAAGGACAAAGCTTCATATATGGGACACAATCAACACTCTCCTTCTTGGATTCTACACATTACAACTTGCTCCAGGAAGATTTCCCATGTTGTAGAAGTTTTAAGAGATGAAAGGGGCATGTTCTCTCATTGAAGGGCTCCAAGCATGCATTTCCATCATTGTAGAAGATTTTTGGAGAAGTTTCTTTCTTGTAGTCATTTCTATGCAATATTGTAACTCATATTTTGAGTCTTATGACTGAAAATAAAAATTGCAATACTCTATTCTAAGCTGTAACTAGAACACCTTTCTTTTATTAATAAAGTTCATCAATTTTTCCTTCTCAATGGTTGTCTTATTGTGTGCAATTGATGATTCATGTGTATTTCTGTGTTTTATGTTTAAATCCTCATATATCCGTCAATTAAAATGACTAAATATACTATTAATTGATGCTAATTAATAATTAAATTGACTAAATATACTACCAGTTGATAGAAATCAATAACAGTGAATGAATATGACTAAATATATGACCTGTGAAATAAAAATGACTAAATATACTACCAATTGACAGAATCAGTGAACAGTGAATAAATATGACTAAATATATGACCTGTGAAATAAAAATGACTAAATATACTACTATATTGATCAAAATGATGATTAAAATTAATGACTAAATACACTACCAATGGATAGAAATCAGTGAATAAAAATGACTAAATAAGTGACCAGATTACAACAATCAATGACTAAATATATCAGTGAATGAAAAATGACTAAATAAGTGACCAAATTACAACAATCAATGACTAAATATACTACCAAATTGATCAATCAAAACAACCAATAAATGACTTTAAATGGTTTAGTCATCAATTTGGCCATGTTATAAATGACTGGAAATAAACTATTAATGGTCACGTGACCAAGTTTAGTCATTTATAAGCAATTTTTAGTAGTTGTTTTAGTATTTTATTGTCGTTTTTGTACTAGTGGTATATTTCTAGTGAAGTTCATGTGGCTCTATTATGAAGCATGAAAAAAGGTCAATTACAAAGAAAATGTTAGGGAAAGCATGAGTCAAGAAAAAGAGAAAACTAATGAGTTGGTGATATAAAGTGGCATCAATAAGTGGTGTGGAATACCTTACCTAAATCTTGACCCTAGACAGAAAGGGAGTTGGTTCACGCTTACAACCATCCATATGAAAATGAGCCAAGAGATCAAGAGCATACCTAAGCTATATAAGAGAGATATTTTAAGATTTCTGAGTGATCTCAATGCTTAAAAAATAGTGCAAGAGACCCAATTCAACCATGGAAAATATATCATGAAAATCAGTCTTCAAAATTGCAATGATGGATGAAGTACTCTCAGTGACAATTAAGTCATCAACAGAGAGATCCAAGAAGAGAAGAACATTCTATTAGCATAGGATAAAGAAATTTGGATCTAAGTGGCATCTAGAGAACAAAACTAAGAGAAGAAAGGAGTCCATCTTGGCATTCCAAGCTCAAAGGGCTTCCTTGAGTCCATAAAGAGACTTACTCAATTAAAAAACCAATGAATAATCTTGAATGAATCCTTTTGTTTTCTCCATATAAATCCTCATATAGATAATTGTAAAAAAATGTATTCTTCACATCCTATCCCCTGTAAGAAAACTTTAGCCACAAGTCATGATTTATGCTTGTCAACTGATCCGTCCACTACAAATTGGGTTTGGTAGATCCATTTACACAACCAATTTTCTTCCCTTAGAAAATGGAATAAGATCCCATTTTTTCCTCATAAAAGAGTTGTACTCTTCCTCCAATGTTGAATCCCACTCAACAATATTGAATGCTTCATGAAATAATTATGGATCTAATGTTGTGGTGGTGCAGGAATATGGAGTGTCTTGTTCTTATGACCGAGTCATCCTCTAAGTATCTAAATGATCCCCAACAAGAGGGTCCACATACTCAAGTTTTTTCCAAGCCCAAAGAGGCATGGTAGGGGATGAAGGAGGAGAATATTAACTTTGTGAAGAGGAAGATGAAACCTCATGATCAACACTATGAGTAAAGGAAGTTTGAGGAAAATCGAGCTAGATAATTATCATGTAAATCTATAGTAGAGGAAAGAATATTAGAGGATGAGCTAGGAGAGATTTCCTCAAAATGGAGACCACACTCAATGAAGATCTCATGTGTCTTAAGATCCTTTAGTCGACATCCTTTGACACCATCAGGGTAACCAAAAAAGATACAAGGCCAACTTTGAGGTTCCAAGGACTTGCAATTATTAGAAGGAATGTGTGCCCAAATTGGGGAGACAAAAAGTCTAAAGTGTTCATGTAAAAGGTTTTCTACCACACCAAGCTTAAAAGGGAATAGTTCTCTTCAATTCCATATGCATAAGTGTATTCTATATGTGAGAAAAACAATTGATAACTTTCTCCCAATATGAAAGTGCAAGGGAGTGTGCATGGATCATGTAACCAACCATCTCTTTCAAGACCTATTTTTCCTCTTTGCTACACCATTCTAGTATGGTGTGTAGATGATATTATGTTTAAGATTAGTCCCTTCAATAGTAAAATTTTTCCAAAGTGATGTTTCACATATTCTCTATTATTATCAATGTAGAGAATTTTGACACATTTTTTAGATTACTTCTAGGTAAAAGACTTAAAATCTTGAAATATATCAAATACTTTGTCTTTGTGCCAAAGGAAGTAGAACCATGCATATCTAGAATATTTATCAATGAAGATGAGAAAATAGTGAGCATTGCTAAAGGACAAGGATGAAAAATGATCTACCAAGTCACTATGAACTAGCTTAAGGACTTCTGAAGCCCTCCAAGCCTTCTCTTTGTCAAACTTTTCCTCATGATTATTTCCTAAGGCACAACTTGAACAAAAACCATCTAAAATATTGATTCAAGGAAGACATGTGGCCATATCTTTCTTGCTAATTTGTTGAAGATAGTGGTATTGATATGGCCAAAATTATTGTGCTAGATTTTACTCACACTATCTGAGTGAGCGAGAAATATGGCAGAATGTGTATTAGGTACAAACTAAGAGAAAGAATAGAGGAAATAATTATGATCAACCTTACCAACTACAAGGAGTGCATTATCTTCAAGATTCTTTATACTCACTAAATCTGGAGTGAATTCAATTTTTCTAACTTTTTGGGCGATTTAGTAGATAGAGAGAAGGTTGATGATAGATCAGGAACATAAAGGACATCCTTAAATGTACCAATTCTGGTATTAGCTGAACTCTTCACAATGAAATTAATTGGAGAATCATCGGTAATGAGAATATGGGGTATAGAACAAGTCTCAAACAAGGAAAACTATTCTCTAACAGAACCCATGTGATGTGATGCAACTGAGTCAAGAATCCATTGCTATGTATAATCTACAATAGAAATAAGTGTATTTTATTTCCCTTTACTTGATTTGGAAGGATTAGAACATTGTTGAGCAAAAAAAAAGTAGATTAATGTTGTTCTTTTTGAGAATATGTTTCAACTCATAAATCTTCTTCTTGTGAAAAGAATGTTCCTCATGACCAATTTTCTTGTAGTAACTACAAGTTGGCCTTTCCTTATTTTGATAACTCCCCTTTGAAGAGGAGTATTTGGAGTCTATTTTTATTGTAGATGATAATTGTGCCTAATATTTTTATGACTTATTATTGAACTTATTTTTTGTAGAAGGAGTTTTTGGATTCAATTGTGTATTTTTTTACCAACATTTCATATCACACTCAGTGATCCTCTTCCTAATGATGGATCATAGAGTGTGAACTGAAACTTCAATCAAAAAACATACACAATTGAATCCAAAATCTCACTCTACAAACTTCATGAACTATATAAAACTATATGAACTTATTTTGTTTCTTTTCAAGTTTACCTTACTCTTTTTGACTTTTGAATTAACTAGCCAACAAAGTCTAAATTGTGAAGGCTTAAGAAGACCCATGAAAATAATATTCCCTTGTTCTTACATAAATATTTCAAAAAAAGAAGTAAAAGAATGTGTAGTGAACACAAATCTCATTATCAACCTATGAGTGTGAAAGTTGTAAACAAAAGTTGCATACTCAAGTCCAAGTTGATGGAGAGTATTAAAGATAAGTTGAATGTCCTTTATCTCAAGGCCACATGATTTACATTGTGCTATAAGGTATTGTCCTTTGTTATATAGTCCAAGATATTTTCAAAAGGCTTAGGATCAAGATTCATTAATTCATTATCAATTTAATAACCCCTACATCGGTTGTACCATACAGAGTTTTTAGTTTTTTCATGCATCATTTGAATTTGTATATTCTTCAATGTGAAACATAATATCAAGGGAAACTAGACTCCTAAGGCAATCAAGTTCTTTTGTATGTTCAATCATCTAGTTTATTTTCCTTATCTTTGGTGGGTTCAATTACCTTTGAGCCATCCTAAATTAACCAAGGTCTCTTTACCTTATCGACTCAAAGCCTTTTCGTACGGACATTGTGTTTTGTGTTTTTGTTATGTGTTCTCACGTGTCTTCTTTTTGTTTGTATTGTGTTTACATTGTGTTTTTTTTGTTTCATAATCACCCATATGTTATGCTTATGTTCATCTGTTTTCATCATGTATGCTTCGTATCTTTATCATGTATGTTTGTGTATATGGTCTTGTTGCATATCATACATGTGTGTGTTCCTTTATGCTTATGTTGGTTTGCCATGGGATCTTGGATCTTGAGGGCTTGTGCACTCCCCCTAGATCCTTAGTCATCCTATCTCTTCAACATTTGGACAATTAGACCCTCTTGACACATTTTTTCTACTTTAGTGTGAGACTGAGCATAATTTCATACTCTCATATTTGGACAATCGAACCCCTCTTGACATATTTTTTCTAGTAGTCAACTATCAGATAGGCTATTTTAGTTGTTGCTATTTTGTGTATGTAGCTAATTTGAGATGATTATATGGAAGATCTATTTTAGCCTTTCTATTTTTATATAACTTTCTAGAAGGTATATTTATAGAGGTATTAATTCTTGTTAGATTTGATTTCTCGACCCTACAGCTCCTAAAGATCACCTATAATTAAACACTTGTCACAAAAAGAGAGAATAGTAAAGCTATGGAGGCCAAGAGCTATTGATCCAAAAAAGCATGATTCATTATGAATGTGCATCTTAATGATTATACAATAAAGAATCCTTATAAAAGGATAATAAACCTAGAAACCCTAGGTGAGGATAAAAGAAGATCTTGACATGTGTCCTCATCCTATGACATGAGACATAAAAAGAACATGACCTAAGTAAGCTTAAGTAACTAGAGTGAAAAGGGAACTAATAATTAAATAAATAATTAATTAAGAAATACCTTTTACTCTAACACCCACCTTTAACCCTTGAAATTGGTTGGCTAAGAGGTGACAAAGAGCTATAAACTAGAAACCACTATTAGATTAATTATTAGAGGCTTGTAACAAATAAATTTTCTTTTTTATAGATGTTGGGACAATATTGTTCCCGCAATTTTCTCCAATTGGAATGATTTCATCTCGTGTGTGTGATTAAAATTTCAATTCGTGTTGATCTTCAAAAATGGTTTGCTATTGTGTGTTCTTGAATTTGAGAAAAATTTGTTGCTAAATAACATTGTTTGGGCCTATTATATACAAAGGGAAGAAAAATTGACTTCCTTGAAGAGATTAAAATATTGAGATTATTATTTTTAAATTAAAATATATATTGTTAGATGTTAATTTTCTAATTGCATTGTTGTCTCCAACCCCCTTGTAACATTTAGATTAAATTGGGATGTATCAAATATTGAAGATGATGAATTAGATTTGGTGGATCCAATTTTTATTAATCATATGCAAACACTAAAAATTGTGTCAATTGATTGGAGTGTAAAAAGGTTGAAATTATTGATGCCAAAATTGTAGTGGTAATTAAAAGAACTCAGGATTGGGCAGCCAAAAATACTATAAAAAATCTATCACAGTGCCTAGCTAAGGTCTTAAGATACTTAGAGACAAGTGAAAAGGAGCCAATAATAATCATCTTCTTCTTCACTACCATATTCTTCTTCTCGAAAGATGATTTCAAGGGGACAAGGGGATGGCAATGAAGATCCTCCAAAGAAAGGAATTCCCGAGAAGACTTGTGAAGGCACTCCTCAGAGAAAAACATAGAAAGGAAAGGATAAGCAAGTAACAAAGGAAGAGGCTGTAAATTTTCCTTCATCTCCATTTCAGGTAGGTGTTTCTTCTTTTTCTCATGCCTCTCCTAATTCCCATCCATGAAATGCACCAAAAAAATGGCCACATAGGGTAAGCCCTACTCCACCTTCTTCCCATGGTCCTTACAAAACCTACCAAAATCTATGGAACAAAACTCACCATAGTTATCCATCATTAAACACTTAATTTTCGTACCATTATGGTTTTCAAACAAGGATTTGAATTCCTTAAATTGACTAAAAAACATCAGATTTACTACTAAGGAAATACACAAATATCCTTCTAGAATAGTCATATATGAATGAGACAAAATACATAGATCTAGACAACGAAGGAACATTAACTGAATCAAAGACATAAAAATGCACATAATCCAAAACCCTAGAAGATTTACAAGAACTAGAATAAAAAGAAACACATTTTTTTTTCATATATACAATATTCACAAAAATCAAACTCAAGATTACAATCATCAAAGCCTTTGACAAGTCTCTTAATTTTTAGGGCTCTACGACCCTTCTCACCAATATGACCTAGTCTTTGGTGCCTCAACATTGTTTTCTCCATTGGAAGCTTCATCTCCAAAGAATTGGAACCCTTAGGTACCCATAAAACATGACCATCAGATGTAGACACCACAGTCTTCTTCTCTACTCAATTTGATGGTGAGTATGAATAATCCAAATCCCTTTTCTTGTAATTCACAGAATTACTATTGCATTGAACCATGCATGCATCCAACTTATACAAGGTTCCAATCTGAACACTCTTAGAAGGAACTATAGAAACTCTGGTCATCTTGTATCCACCACTTGAGAAAACAACCTGCACTCCCACATAACTCGGCTTACTCAATGAAAGTAGGTTTCATAAAAAACTAGAGATATGTAGTACACCATCAATCTCCCTCACTCTACCATTAGTGAATTGTATCTTGATTCTTCCAAGACCAACAATCTTTAGGTGAGGTTCATCACCCAGATACACCTTCCCACTATCATACTCTTCATATTTTGAGAACCAACCTCTATGAGAGGTCATGTTGAAAGAGGCACTTGAGACAACCATCCACACATATTTCGATGCATTTGTTGCCAAGGCTACAACAAATGCATCTGCATCTTCATATGAGGATTTTAAATCAAAAGATTTCTTTTTCTCTTTCTCCTCTTTACAATATTTTTGGAAATGACCAGATTTACCATAGTTCCATCATTTAGCCTTGGAATTTTTGTCAAGAGACTTAGATCTCCCAAAAGATATGGACTTAGAATTCTTGTCCTTTTTCTTGTCTTTCTCTTTCGATCTACCATGAGCAGACATGGCCTCCTTAGCCATCTTAGAATGTTTCCTCTACATCTCTTCAAACAACAACAAAGAAACCACATATTCCATATTGAAAGTGGCTATAGTACTTACAATAGCCATCACCAAGTGGTCCCACAAGTCTAGAAAAGAACATAGCAAAAGCATGCAATGGTCCTTGTCATCAATATTCACACCAACATAACCCATTTGAGCAATAAGAATATTAAATGCATTCAAGTGATCATCAAGTGAGCCTCCTTCCTCCATCCTCAGAGAATATGAATTCTTTCTTAGGAATAAATTATTTAATAAGGATTTCCCTTGATAAATATCACCAAACTTCTTCCAAATATTAGATGCAATATTCTCCTCATGGACATTTAGGAGCATAGAATTAGCGAAATAGAGTTTTATCAAACCCTTAGTGTTCTGATCTGTTAGGTTCCAATCCTATTATGAGGTTGCTACTAGTTTATTAATGGATATTGCAATCCATAAATCTCTATCTATGAGCATATCCTCCATTTTGAGTTTTCGCAACTCAAAATTGTTCCCATTGAATTTCTCCATGATGCAGCCAAGGTAGGAGGATCCAATTAAGGATTGTCCCACCTTGCAGCCTAAATTACTAATTCCATGATCATAACAGATATGCAATGGAAATTAATAGCTAATCCATAGAAAGATAAAAGATATTCATAAACACCAAACACAAGATATATCCTGGGAAAACCCTATCAGGGAAAAACCCAGCCTTCAAAGCTCATTCCTCATTATATTATAATCTCAAAACACATTACATATGCCTCTCATGCTTAATAGATTCTAGGCTGCAACCCAGGGATTACAAATAACTTAAATGATAACGAACTTCATCAACTCCTTTTGCTCTAAGATCCTTCCAGATCAAAATAATTTGTCACCATGCTTCATAATTCACACTATCGAGCACCTTATTGATCCATTCTCCTTCTTCTCTCATCTCTCTTTGTCCTCTCTCTTTTATTTATATCATTCACAAATCATCTCACCCTTAACAAGTCGGCCCAATTACAACAACTAGTAATATAGCGTGCAGACTCAAATAGGCCAACCTCAAACAATAAACAATTTACAATGTGAACCAACCAATGTCGGCCACAATAAAGCAAGGACCCAAAACAACATCCTCAAACATGAAACAACTTCAAAATTTATTCCTCAAAGATCCACAACATGCTACAAACACCCTATTATCCAAGAACAAGAAAACATGAACTCACAAAAGAAAAACACCAATCACGAGCACAACGATCGATGTGGACCAATAACACATGATCTAGAAACATCCACGAACATCACGAATCACCACAGAAACATCTGAAACAACTCAAATTACCAGAATCACATCATCTTCTTTCAGGTTCACCAACTAGAACGTTTGAACAATTGTCAGAACACAGATATTCATAACTCGATCAAATCTTCATGCAGACCTTTGAAACTTAACATGGAAACACTAAATATGCTAAAAAATAAACCCTTTAATCCATAACCTCTAGCAATCAAATGCAATAATCCGGTACTCTATAACTTCACTGTCAACTACCTCAATTGTTTCGAATGCTACCGGATTCCCCTACATCAGACTCTCGGGGTTATTTGAAAAGTGAGCCTCTTCACTTTAGTCTATTGTTTCTTGAATAGGTTTGGTGATCTTTCCATCGGTACTTGCAACCACCTCAAGGTTGGCATTCTGTTCAAGTCCACCCTATAAGACTGCCTCAAGTTCTTCTCTTTGAATTGGTTCGGTGATCTACTTGCAAGCCTTGCATTGCCTCACTGGTTGGCGGTCTGAGCAAGCCCACCCTGCAAGTTGCCTTTGGTTCTTTATATTGTAATGGTTGAGGTTTGGCGGTCTACTTGCAAGCCTTGCACTGCCTCACTGGTCAGCGATCTGAACAAGCCTACCCTGCAAGTTGCCTCAAGATCATCGTCTATTTATATTCCTTCATTCACATTTACTTTGCTCTGGTACATAAACTTTCTCCTTAAGATCAATGCTTCACCTTCTTCCGGTTCCACTATGAAATTTGATACCACCAAAGGTTCCCCTTCCTCTACAAAAACTAATTATGTATCAACAGGCTCTTCTTCATCTGCACAAACTATCTCTGCATCTTGTACTGCTTCTCTTTCATTAGCGTCTTTGGTATTAGGTTTTTGATGACACTCAATGCTTGATTCTTTCTTCCTCCAAACTTTAAAACAAGTTCCACTTCGAGAAAATCCTCTTTCACTCCTTTGATACCTTTCATTGTGATAAACATTATGACTTATGTCACCTCTTCCTCTATGCTCTGCATAAGGTCTTCTTTCTCTGCATCTTGCTCCCTCTTTTCCTCCAACATATGAGTTCTTCCATCTGTACAATCTTCTAAACATACAAGTAACATGTTTCCACTTTGCTCCATCAATCCATCCATAATTCATCTGCTGACAATCTATCATAGGCTTTCTCCTTCTCATTTTATCCCAACACATCTCTTCAAAATGATTCCTTAATCCACATAACTTACAAGGATATAGATCCCAACACAATTCCTTTTCATGTCCATGCCTATTACAATGTGGACAATAAATAATTTTTCTTCTCGAATTCAAACTTGCAATAACATTTTTACCTATGTCATATCCAAAGTTGTCACTTCTTGATCTTATTACCGGCTCAATAGGTTATGTAATTCCTTGCTGATGCTTTCCCAATCCTTTTCCTTCATATCCCATTCTCTGCATGATTTTGAAACCAATACCATCACCAACAATCATAGGCTTCATTACATTGTTACCTTCAACTTCACCTTCTAAAGAAACTTCTACAACATCACACAAGTCATTAGTATCACAAGAAACATCACAAAATTTAGGCTTAGATCTTAGATTCTCATTCTCCTTCTGGCATGATTTAAGTGATTTCTCCAACTGATTAACATGTTCCTTCAAGCTAGATATTTCCTTCTTCTGCAAATTGTTCTCCTTGTTTAGCTCCTTCAAACTTTCCTCCAGATCTTTGTTCCTCTTTTCCACCTTTACAAACAGCTTGAATCCTTCTACAAATTTCTTTTCAAGATCCTCAAACATATCCAACTCTGCTTCTAATTCTTCATTTCTCCTTCTTACATTTTTCAATTCTTCTTCAAGAGCATCATACTTGTCTCCCAATTCTTTCATCCACTCTATCAATTATGAATTACACTTCTTGATTTCACACAATTCTTCCTCCAAAGTATCCCTTTCGCATATTAGGGTTTCATTTTCCTTCTTCATCCTCTTCCCAATCTTCCCAATTGAAACAAATCAGATAAATAACCAAATTCAAATGCTTACCTAAATCTTTCTTTCCTCAATCTTTCTTCTATGGTGACACTTATTACTTCTAGGGTTTCACACTTCTTTCAACACTATCTTCTTTCCAACAGATTCACAACCAGCTAATAGACTCAAAACTAGCTAACATACTCAAAACTAGCTCTGATACCATTTGACACATTCAAGGTAGGAGGCCCAAATAAGGACTGTCCAACCTTGTAGCCTAAGTTACTAACTCCATGATCACAATAGATATGCAACAAAAATTGATAGCTAATCCACAGAAAGATAAAAGATATTTATGAACAGCGGACACAAGATTTATCCTGGGAAAACCCTAACAGGGAAAAACCCAGCCTTCAAAGCTCATTCCTCATTATATTATAATCTCAAAACACATTACATATTCTAGGCCGCAACCTAGGGATTACAAATAACTTAAATGATAATGAACTTCATCAACTACTTCAGCTCTGCTCCACACTCCTTCTGCTCTGATATCCTTGATCAAAATACTTCATCACTATGCTTCATACTTCACACTATCGAGCACCTTATTGATCCATTCCCCTTCTCTCATCTCTCTGTGTCTTCTCTCTTTTATTTATATCATCTGCAAATCATCTCACCCTTAACAAGCCATCCCTATTACAACGACTAGTAATATAATGTGTAGATTCAAATAGGTCGACCTCAAACAATAAACAATTTATAATGCAAACCAGCCAATGTCAGCCACAATAAAGAAAGGACCCAAAACGACATCCTTGAACATGAAACACCTTCAAAATTTATTCCTCAAAGATCCACAACACACTACAAACACCCTGTCAGCCAAGAACAAGAAAACATGAACTCACAAAAGAAAATCACCAATTGGGAGCACAACGATCAATGTGGACCAACAACACATGATCTAGAAACATCCACGAACATCACAAATCACCATAGAAACATCCGCAACAACTCAGATTACCAAAATGAAATCATCTTCTTTCAGGTTTACCAACTAGAATGACTGAACAACTGTTAGAACACATATATTCATAACTCGATCAAATATTCATGCGGACCTCTGAAACTTAACATGGAAACACTAGATATGCTAAAAAAAAAACCCTTTAATCCACAACCTATAGCAATCAAATGCAATAATCCAGTACTCTGCAACTTCACTGTCAACTGCCTCAATTGTTTCGAACTCTGTTAGATGCCCCTGCATCACTCCATCTCTATTCTTTCAAATGTGCTTGCCATATTAAACTTGTTTCAAGATTACAATTTTTTTCTTCTATTAAACTCCCACTGAATCTAGATAAGCACAAAAAACCCTTCAAACCCAACAAGGATAACAAAGTTGTCTAGGCTCTGATACCAACTGAAAGGAAAGCCAAGTGCATAAACACTTCCCTAATGCAAATCAATTAGGAGAGGGTTGCAAAACTTTATTTTAAATCCTTTAACTTGTATGGTTTTATTTAAAAATGTACATTTACAATTAGTTATTTTTAGATTTAAACACTCAAACCACAAGACACAAAATTTACATGGGAAAACCCTTTCAAGAGAAAACCCACACACCAAAGCACGATTGTATTACTGTAATATTTTTTTACAATACAAGTCTCATTCTATGCTCTTACAGGTGTTGTTTCATTGTGATACAAGATTCTAGAGTGAATTCGACACTATATCAACATACATATATTATAGTCACTCAAAAATATACAACAAATGCACTAAGGAATTAATATATACTTCTCATGCAAGGGCGTCTAACATTTCCATGTGTGAATTCCTCAGTCTTTGCATGTATGCAAACTAAAACTGACAACATCCACGAGTCCCAAGTGACTCGATTAGCAACCTGTCAAACATGCACATACATGTAACATGCAAGGCTTGTAGCTCAAAAAAGTAATCCTCACATTCTAGGAATTCCATAGAGAAAATCAATTCAACTGCCAATTTGGAACTCAACCATGACTCCTAGTCACTCCCAATGATAAATCAGTTTATGTTTAGCAACTTTCCCTTCCAAGCTTTATTCAACAAGTCAAACACATGTCACATGGCATCATGGTGCTCCTCCTTGATGTTTTCACAATTCATAATGCTCAAATGAGTGCCTAGGTGACAAGTGTCACCTTTTCCTTGCTTCCACTTATCCGAAGAGGTGAACTTGCTCACAAGTGGATGTCACCAATGCTTTCTTCCAAAATAGGTTTCCACTTGTCAGCATGGTGCACCTTTTAGAGGTTTTAATATTTTCTAATTACTAATTGAGCACCCATGTGACAAGTGTCACAATATTTCCATTTGCACCTTGCATGTAGGATGCCAACTCTCCATTGGGTCCCACAAAGTGATAACAATCTGGAAACATATATTATTTTTGCATTTAATAAATAAAATCAGCAACAAGAAAATAATTAATTAATTAATCATAAGAATCACTAAGGTTGAGAAACCTTAATCCCAACAATTATTCCTTCCTTTTTAAGCCCTAATCAATTTTATTCAATCTTAATCTATCTCTAGCAACTCTAAATAAATTAGTGCAACATAAAAAAAGTAAAGAAAAAGATAATCAACATAATTACAGTCAATTATAGTCTACAACCTAACAAAAAATTCATGTTTGTGTATTGTAAGATGTTTCTTATTTATTATCATTATTATATGCACTAACACTTGCAAGATCTTAAGGATACTCCTTCATCCTCCTTGTATGATATTGGTACAACTACAACAGTTCAACAAGAGCTTCACATTTGAGTGGTAAGACATCCCTTTTATGTTTGCATTGTTGTTTGTCATTTATCTTTCCTTTGGTCCCCCGAGAGCATGCACTCTTTATCATATTTCATCATATAACCATTTTGGAGGTGGGAATGTACCAACAACCTTTCTCCCTTTATATATTTTGCAAGTTTACAAGTTTGCTACTAATTGAAGTGGATTTAACATCTCAATGCTCCTAAACCCTAATACATTTTTCAAAAACTTATCAACAATAAAGTAGGGCACATGGATTACCCGAGCTTTGTTGGACTTCAGATCCTAATTTTTGTTGTCAAATACCTTCAAATAATGGTACACCTATGTAGGCCCTAAAACCCTAGATTTCAACACTTCTAGACTAGGATGCCCAACACCATTTTCCTACCAGTTTTGCTCCAAATTTCAATGTCAGGTTCCTCTTTGTATCTCCTCTTTAGATCCACTTTTGGTTTCTTTCATTTTATTATGTAATTTATAGATTTTGTTACACTTAGTTGATTGGATCCTAATTCACCTAGTTCAATACAACTCATCATATCAATCACAACACAGGAAAAAAAAGGGACCAAAACCCTAATGAACCTCTTTGGATCTCCTTTAGGACAACAACCAAATAGTAACACTTGGTTAATTTTGGCTCCCTAATATTTATGATGAAAGAGAATTGATCTAGTTTAAGTCATTTAGGCTATATCTCCTTTCACCATATTACATTTTTGTGAACCTGACTTAGCTTACATTTGCAAATATTTTTATTTTAATCACATATATTATCATATCTAATTTACTTGATTAAAGTATTTTATTTTTTGAATATATTATTTACTATTTCACACATTGTATTTTAGTAAATCATTGTAAGTATTGTTCTCTTATGTTATTTCCAAAAAAAAAAATCTCCTTTTCTTACATCATTGATAGATGTTTCTTTTTAACCTTTGGTAGCCCTTCTTCAAGTGATGATGAAGATAACACTTATCCCTCTCACAAGATATATATAAGTTCTTCCCTCATTTTTAACCTCTAATCAATCTTAATCTCTCTCTAGCAACTCTAAAGTAATTAATGCAACATCAAAAGTGAGAAAAGTAGAAGATAAGAAACATAATTACAGTAAATTATAGTTTGCAACCTAAATAAAATTTCATATTCATGTATTGTAAGATGCTTCTTATTTATTATCATTATAATATGCACTAATAGTTGTAGGATCTTAAGTATACTCCTTCATCCTACATGTATGAGATTGATACAACTACATCAATCCAACAAGGGATTTAGATATGAGTGGTAAGATGCCCCTTTTATGTTTTCATTATCATTTGTCATTCATCTTGCCTCTAATCCCATAAGAGAACACACTCTTTATCATATATCATCATAGTTTTTGTGGAGGTGAGAACACTAACACAGGGTTTGACCAAGGCAAGCCACTATACAAAACAACCTTTCTCCCCCTGTCTATTTTTTAGGCTTACATGTTTTCTACTAATTGAAGTGGATTTAACATCTCAAGGCTCCTAAACCCTAATGCATATTTCAAGGACTCATCATCAAAAAATCAGGGCACATTTATTACCCATGCTCTGTCAGGATTTGAATTTTGATTTTTGTTGTCAAAGACCTTTAGACATTGGTACACCTGTGCAGGCCCTAAAACCCTAGATTTCAATACTTCTAGACTAGGGAACCAAATGCCCTTGTCTTGTTAATTCTTCTCCATATTTCAATGTCAAGTTCCTCTCTATATCTCTTCTCCATATCCACTTTTATTTCTTTTATTTTTCTGTAATTTCAAGATTTTGTTACACTTAGTTAATTTGATCCTAATTCACCTAGTTTAATATAAATCATCATCTCAGTCACAACACACACAAAAAAAAGGGACCAAAATCCTAACTAGCCTATTTGGCTCTTCTTTGACGACAACAACCAAATAGTACTACTTGGTTAATTTTGGCTCCCTAATGTTTATGGTGAAAGAGAATTGATCTAGTTTAATTCATTTAGGCTAGATCTCCTTTCATCGTCTTACATGTTCTTGGTATCTCTATATTTTATGTGACCAATATTTTAGGTTGTGGCTATTATGGATTATATTATTGAGTTAACACTCAATAAATTTGGTTGTATGAACATGAGATATTTGTATAAATTTCACTAGAATTATGAGTAGATCTTTGTCATGATTCTATTTGAATATGTTACATTTATTATTTAAAATGGGGAGATGTTAGGATACTATTTTTTTATCTTGAGGATAAAAATTATTGGAGCGATGTATTATACTATGTGTGTAAATTAGAATTACTGCTTAAAATGAAAGAAAATGAATGTGTATATTTTCTAGAACACTAAATATGAATTTGAGCATCAAATTTATGAATATTGGTTGACTAACTAGTAAACCATTTAAATTCATACATTATATCAAGATCGTGACATTGAACTATAACTTCATAGCCTTACTATCATCCTTGATATATGCATAGAGAGTTTAGAAGTTGAGATTAAGGGATAATATTTTTGAAGAACTCTAGGTATTTGGTGAGTTGTGCTTGTATTCTATTGTATAATTTTAATGTAGTTACATGTGTAGGTGAGTTCTTTCAAAATAGGAGTTAAACATATAAAATAATATTATGTCATTCTTAAAATTTATTGTATTAAATATGCAATCATTATGTCTTATTCACTAAACCTTGGCCAAGGTTGATTTTGGTGAAATTGACCAATTATATGTATTTAGGGTACATAAATGACTTGCGATTCACTTTATACTTGACTTCACTAACTTTATCCCTATATAGTATTCTACTATGACCATGCACATGAAGAGTTGGGTTCAATTGTAATAATATGATTATATTTTTTGATTTATAAATGTATCATTGCTATATGGAATCACTACTTACTAACCATTAAGGTCACAATTATTATAATTACCAAGTAGAAATATAATCTAGATGATGAATCGTACCAATATAATAATTTCATTTCACCATAGGAAAATAAAATTAAAAAGTTAAGAATATTATTATTAGTAAAATTATTGGACATATATCCTCATATGGTGATCTAATGGATATAGTGTTGCCAACTATCTTGAGTGTGAATTAAGTATCAATAATGTCTAACGAAATTTTACAAGCATTATTGTATGTCCCTTGAACCTTAGATGATTCTTATGTGCCCTTCTCGATGCATGTTGTGCTTTGCCAAGAAAGATTTATAATATAATAGGATTATGATACTTGATATCATTAAATCATATTATGTTAGGACTCTATTGGAGACATAAAAGTATGTTTGCATACTTTTTGTATTGCGACAATATATTGACTATTTCATTTTTCCTTGTGCTTTGATATGACTATGCCTATATTATATTGATTAATATGCATAATATTTGTGTATGGATTTGATTTTTATAAGGTTAATAATTGTACATATAAAATTGGATGGGACAATGAAACCTATTTTCTTATAATAAGACTTTCATATAAAGTGGGTATTAGTGTTAGTTGAGCTATATATATGTATACAATCATATACATAGAATGGGATGATAGAATAATTATCACAAGTTTTAACATAAATAAATGAAACATTCCATAAAAAGTGGGAAATTTGAAAGGGTTTGAAGAGATCTAGTATGAAACAAGCTATTTATCCTAATGGGTATGTGTAGAGACTTGAACTGGTGATTACTTTGGAATTTTGAGCATTACGAGTTTTATGAAAGGGTCACAATTTGGTTGTTTATTATTTATAAGTAACCAACCTAGCCTATGTGTTAATGAGATGATTTTGTAAGGGAATCTAGGAGGTTCATGTTGAGTTATGAATTATAACAGGGTGAGGTTTAATTTGAGAACTTGATGCCCTTGGATGAAAATACTTTAGGATATATGCTTGCTAAAATAGGAACATGATTGGGTTTTTTAATACTAGTAAAAATTATTTATTTGTTGGGAATCATTTAAAGGAACCTTGTTGAGATATGAAATAATAATTTAGGAATTTTGAGTTTTATTATTAATTAATAAAACTTTGGGAACAATGAATATTTCGGATTGGCCATGTTGGTAAATGGTGATTTGTTGCACTAGATGGTTTTAATCCCTTCTATGGTCTTCCTCATATACTATCTCACTTCTATGTTAAAATTTTCTTCAGTGGTTATCAAAGCTAAGGTTTAGGAATTCTATGTGTTTGATCCTTGAGAGATCAAAGTGAGGAGAACTACATGTGACTTTGATACAATTTGGAAGTGGGTATGTAAATTACAATCCTTGGGTGAAGGATGTCATGAACCTAAATTGGTAGTGAAAATTTTAGGGAATAAATCCAAGGTTTGGGGTTGTTACTTAAATAAATAATTCCTCTCTCCTAGTATTCTTTCTAGCTCAAGGCTAAAACTTTCCTTGAATAGCCATGAATTCATCTTCCCAATTAATATGACCCCACTATATAGGTATGAGCCAAAACTCATCCTCATCCAATTTATCTACTTTGAGGTTTCTAGTGCTTTCCTTTCAAACATATCCTCTATTCCTGGATGGAGTTTTAAAGTCTCCATCAGAATGGTCTATCTCTAATGTGAATGTATGAGAATGCCTCTAGACTTGTTAGAACTAAAATAATTAGAGTTTATGTGTTGAACACTATGACAATGTGTCTTGGCTAAGTGAGGAGTATAGGAAGGTATATGTTAGGCTCAAGACTTAGTGAATTCTATTCTTCCAAGAAATAAGAGCATGATAAACTTAGATATGACATTGCTATGAATGAGTTATAGAAACATACAAATTTTGTGTTTACTGATTATGTTGAATTAAGCCATTCTCATCTAATGGTTTGAATAACCCTTATTATGTGTGGATGATCTGCCTACTATAAATATTAATTGCATGGATATATGTTGAGTTTAAGATATATCTCCTTATAATTTCCATTACAAGTAGTGGCAAAGTAATAGTGAGCATTGTTGTATATGGTGTATTATTTATCTTTCAAAAACCTATGAGAAGTTATGTGTATAGGTTTATCAATCACTTTGTGTTTGTATGTAAAGAAAAACCTACCAAGTTCTTGTGGATCTTTGTGATATCTTGATTATGCATACTTGACTATAAGATGGACCCACATGTTAGAGCCCAGCCTGATATAGGTACATGGGTAGTTGGCTACCCCCAATACTATGTAGAGATGGATCCTATATATTTATTCATTATATATTATGGATTAGATGTCATTCACCAATATTCTATAGATGTAATATTCTAGGAGCTATGTGTGTTATGATACACAAGGGTTTTTATTGAATATCACTAGTATCGTGTAGGTGAAATATGTTAGGAGTAATTTTCATACCTTAGAGTTTAACTAACTATCACTTATGGAATGTAGATGATGAATGCTAAGATTCACCCATGGTATGACATTGCTTAACTAGCTTTCACTAGTACCATGTAGGTGATAGATGGCAAGAGCTACCTCATACTAAGTGGGACTATTTAAGTTTTCACTAGTGATTCTAGAGATGCAATATTCTAGGAGCTATGTGTGTTGTGATACACAAGGGGTTTTATTGAATATCACTAGTATCATGTAGGTGAAATATGTTAGGAGAAATTTTCATACCTTAGAGTTTAACTAACTATCACTAATGGAATGCAAATAATGAATGCTAAGATTCACCCATGGTATGACATGGCTTAACTAGCTTTCACTAGTACCATGTAGGTGATAGATGGCAAGAGCTACCTCATAATAAGTGGGGCTAACTTTCACTAGTGACATGGAGGTAATATCTATTAAGATCCATTGACTCACATGGTTCAACAAGCTATGAAAATATTATTAATAGCCAAATGTGTTGTTTTTTGTTATAGTTGTGCCCTTTTGGTGATTATCACAAGTAGTAAGGATGCTCACTTGTCTTCTGATGGGGAATTGGTATAAATGATGGGACCCATTGTGTAGCATAGGATGAAGTAATACTATTATTTTTTCTTGTGATGTATTTAAGGGATTATGCATTAGAGAACTAGGTAAAGGGGAAGTTGATTGTATGTAAGGTTCTAACCAAATCTTTT
>VDFB02113996.1:0-16155 GCA_007258455.2 Sequoia sempervirens
CATGCAAAAATATCTGACTTTGTTTGCATCACCTTGGAGAAATAAAAAATAGGGCGTCAAAATCATGCATATGAGGATTTTTTTTTTTTAAATTTACTAAGTCAAGTTGACTTGGACGCGTTCCTTGAAATAAGGCACCCAACTTCACCAAAGATAGTTTATTTTTCAAAATTTTCAAATATCGCTCGCCTCTGCCTCCATTGAAGTCTACCTCTGATTTTGACGATCTGTCAAATTGGCACTGTTGATTGATAATCTCTATTTGACCATGGCAATCTAATCTTTGACCACTATTGAAGTGATCCCTAGCTTTGTTCCGACATCCGACGTCATTTGATCGTGTTTGCAAACCCTCAAAGCTGCTGATGAAGACCAAAATGGAGAAAACACGAACGAGGTGAAAAAATATTCTAAGTGTCAGGAAAAAAGGTGACCTCCTTGAAATAAGGCGCCTAAGTCTTCCAGACTTAGAATTTTTTTGTGATTTTTATTTTTTTTATTTTGGTTTGCGTGTCGTTGGAATCCGATACCCCCTGTTTAGTAATCATTTTCCGCCAATCTGTGAACAATTGAGACTGAAAGTCAGTCAATCTGGCAAGCCTGATAAAATCTAAGTTGAATGGTACCTACCCCATACCAGCCTCCATTACTGCATTTCACTGATTCTACGAAAGCCAGAACTAGGCTAACCAAGAAGTTTTAACGTTTTCTAAAAAACGTAAAAAAAAATTCTAAGTGTTAATGTCTTGGGTGCCCTCCTTGAAATAAGGCACCCAAGATTACCAAACTTAGTTTGTTTTTTGAACTTTTGAACTTTTCTTTGAATTTTTCCATTTTTCATGTGAAATGCCTCCATCGATCTACAATTCCCGACGTCCAATAGATCCTTTGAACTGGATGATGGATTCGTTGAAGAGCCCGAACATACTTGATGATGACCTCCAGCTTTCTAAACCCTAAAAACGGTTTTTAACTGCATTTGACTGGGTCTGAACTGGGATGACTGAGGAGATTTGCACTTTTTTCAAGAAATGTGAAAAATTTCTAAGGCATGAGCTCATGGGAACCTTCCTTGAAATAAGACACCCAACTTCTCCATACTTAAACCATTTTTGAAGATTTTCAACTTTCCTCACTACTCTTTCACCACCTTCATTGATTGCATTGATTGTCATTGACGCGTTGACCATGTTCATCATTGCACATGCATGATTTGCGAAAACTAAAAAACTGGCTAAGGAATTGACTGCTAGGCGCCTCCATTGACATAAGGTGTCTGGGTTTACCAGACAAAATATTTTTCACAAATTTGGCTATTTTTAGATTCCCCTCCATTCACCATTTTTCGAGCATCTTTTGCCATGGATCGATTTGTGCAGTATTTGAGACTTTAATTCTGACACTTGGCAGATAGCCATCCTCCATTGATGACCTTGGAGGTCCTGATTTTCCTTTTGAAAAAGCGAAATAGACCCACCAGAGAAAAACTAACTTTTTGACGATTCTGACTGGACCAACCTGATCAGGATGTATTTTCAACTAATCAAAATTAGTTTGAACCATTTCTGCAAAGATTCCATTTTTAGACATTCTCCTAAAAATAGGGCCAAAAAACTAAAGTCTGGGTTTTGTAGATAATTTTATTCTGAAGAGACCCAGATCATCAAATTTTTAAAAATCCGACTTTTTCACCAACATGTGTGAATCCCTAAAAAATAGGGGCCAACATGCAAATTTCTATTTTTTTTAAAAATTTGTGAGCATCCTTTTGACAATAAACCCAAAAAAACCCTATGGTCCATTTATTTTTCAAAAATTTCTAAAACTAGAAAATTTCTAATTTCAGAAATTTTGACCTTTTTGACTTTTAATTACAATTTTTACAAGATTTTGACCATTTTTACCAAAATGCCTTAATGAAGCAAAAATTTTAATTTTCGGTACAACAAGCCGCTTAGAAAAGTGTCTCCCTATGGCCGCTAAATAGGCATTTTCATTTCATTTTTTCAGTCTATCAGTTGCTCTCCTTCAAGAAAAACACTCTCCCA
Organism: Sequoia sempervirens; assembly: GCA_007258455.2. Taxonomy (NCBI): domain Eukaryota; kingdom Viridiplantae; phylum Streptophyta; class Pinopsida; order Cupressales; family Cupressaceae; genus Sequoia; species Sequoia sempervirens. Next base: position 2,049 of record VDFB02113996.1, read on the forward strand.
AAATGATGTACACCATGAAGGTTTGTGTGGTTTTGGAGGTCTTAATTTGGGCTTGGTGGCAAGGGCTCCACCCCTCGACCCCGCCCCTCGACCCCGCCCTACATCGCAACAGGTAGCACATCAAGGGTGCTACCACAAACCCTGTGAGGGGCGCTGCCCCTCAACCCCACTAGGGGCATTTCCCCCAGACCCCCACGAGGGGCGCCACCCCTTGACCCCATTGGGGGTGTTTCCCCCAGACCCCCACGGGGGGTGTTTCCCCTCAACCCTGCACGGAGAGCTACCCCCAGGCCCCCACAAGCGGCATTGCCCCTCGACCTCGCTGGAGGTGTTGCCCCCAAACCCCCACGAGGGGCATTGCCCTCAAATTCCCATTGAATTCATTTGATTTTCTAGGGACTCTCCAAGTCCAAGTTTCCAAGTTTCCCTACAAGTCTTCATCTATAATATTGTCTAGTTCTACCTCTCCCCTAGTTTTCACTAGACATGGGAAGAGGAAGAAGTAAATTTGTAAAATATATTAATGTAGTAAATAGTATTTATTTTCAGTTTTACAAAAACAATTTGCTATTTTCATTTTGTTTCAGACTATCAGTATCAGTGCATTCCACATGAGGATGCCATTTTGTACCCAATTTGCTTTCAAATCAATCAAATACAACTAGACTCAACTTGTTTCTTTTATGTACTCATTCATTGACTCATTGTAATTACAGTCATTGTAAGCTCAAAGAAATTGCAATTGAAGGGCTGTAGCTGATTTAGTTAATTTGCATTTCATTTCAGTCATGAAGAATAGTTGCACATGCATATAGACACTATAAAATCAGTTTGTAATCACTTTATATTATTGCAATTTGATATTGGAGAGATAAGGAGTTTGTTTGCAAACCATTTGTCAAAATGTCTCATATATGTAGTTGCATCTCTTTGAGTTAGTTTTCATGCGAACTGTTTGTAAAAATGCCAATATGGTTGTAGGTGCATATTTGCATAGTTTAAGTTATCATATATGCATTTGAAAATACAAAACACATTGTACATCATTTTAGTTCATTGGATAGTTGTTTATTATCATTGGAAAAGCCATTATATTTCATTTGCATTCATCAAAAGCAATCCAAGTACAAACTGAAACCAAAAACAGCAAGTCAGAAGGTTGCATGAAAAGTGTTTGTCAAAATTACTAAGGCAGAAAATCAGGTCTTTTACATCAGTTTTGGCAAGGCACTTTACAAAGTTCAAAAGTTTTCCAATTCTTTTTTCTAGGTTTAGTTTAGTTGGCTTTGGCCATACACACACATACATAATACAAGAGCTATATTCCAATGCCTCATTGTCCCCTCCTTGTACTCAATTTGGTTATGTGAGAGAAGGCAAAGAATGTGCATAAACCAACTCCTCTACCTTTTTCTCAACCAACCTGTTGGTGTTTCAATTCGCACCTCTGGAGTGCGTATTGGAAACAAACAGCTATGCACAGTATTAACTGCTCTTCAAATTAGGAGGGGAAGCTTCCTCTTTTGCCGTTATGCATAAAAAGTAAAGTAATCTAAGTTCCTATCTTTTTTACTCAGCTGGTAGAGGTACAAGGTTATAAAACAATTTGCATTGCAGTTGAGGTTTTTCTGGTTTCGTCTATCTCAACTACATCTAGGCTAAAACTTAATATCTATCCTATCTCCTCAAGTAAATCAAAGCAAGAGGAATTAGGAGCAATTGGGAATGATTGTCGATAAACTATATCTCAGGATTACCAAGGAGGCGAGGTGCTCTGTCCGAGGTGTAGACTGAAATAAAGGTTATTGGAAACAACATCAAACGGCAAGCTAGATCTCAGAATTCGCAAGGAGGCAAGATGCTCTGTCTGGGATGTAGACTGAAATGAAGATTAAAAGAAACAACATTAAAATGATAATCCTAATCTCTAAATTCCCTCGAAGGCTCATTGCTTGTAATGTCCCCAATTTAGCCCTACACTCTTCGTTTGGATTTAGCCTATTTCCGGAAACTCGTACGCTAAAGCTGAAATGAAAATTAGGGTTTCCACTTTCAGAGGAGGTTTTGAGGTCTTGCATGCGAGAGTTTCTAACGCATGTCTGGTGAAGCTTTCTGGGTTTTTGGAGAGCATCGCAATGAGGTAACATGCATGACAGGATATTGACTTGCGTTCTCGGCTGCTTTTTGAAGGCTTGCATGTTGGAGTTTTCCAATTTGGCTAAAGCAATTTTGGGAAGGGCGGAATGTAATGTCCCCAATTTAAACCCTAATTTTCATTTCAGCTTTAGCCTACGAGTTTCCGGAAATAGGCTAAATCCAAACGAAGAGTGTAGGGCTAAATTGGGGACATTACAGTCCGCCCTTCCCAAAATTGCTTGTCCTCAAGCAATGCCACCACAACTTTGATGGTAACTCTAACCAAGAATGTGTCCGCGAAGGACGATCATATGGTCAGAGGATCTTCTACCACTACAAGTACTGAAAGCAAACTCAACACCAAGTATGTGCTACCCAATCCAGTATGGAAATGAGGCGACCATATGGCAGAGATAAAGGAATTACAATGCAATTAAAGGAAATAAGCAAGAATGCTAAAGTACTCGACGTCAAGAATGTGCTTTCCAAACCGAGACGGAATGGGAGCTACCATATGACGGAGATATAAAGAAATACAATTGCGTATACAGAATGTAAAGTAAGACTGAGAGAAATGCTGACAGTACTACTGTTTAGCTTACAATGAATATTTAAATGCCTGCAAGATCAAGTATTAGAGCTCTTCAAATTGCTGCAACAAGAAGGAATCTTTTACAAAGCCTTTAATGATTTCCTAACACCAATCCAAGAAGGAGAATGCAGATTTCTCAAATCAGATTATGACAGACCTGCACTTTAAAATATATAACCAGCAACACAGATCCTTGTCAAAATGCTCATAACTCTCTCATTTCCCACCCAAATGATCTCAAATTTGATGCAATGGACCCTCAAGAAGATGGCGCCTAGTTTAGTAATAAGAAATGGCAACTAAAAGTGGTTATTAATTACTGGCACGAATCCCTAGGCACTCCAGAAAGTATGGCCTTCAAGGAATGACGAATTTGCTTTATAAAATCAAAAACTTCATATTAAAATCTGCAAATATTCATGAAGGGGCGCCCTTACCAATAAGATGCAATGACACAATACCCAGAATGAGATTATTTTTATTTTCTGATTTATGAGTGAAACTACAGATTCAGCCCTATTATCAGCAACTCCAGAAAATGACATAAAATGCAATAAACTGAACTTCTAATGACAAAACAACACTACAATGCAAACCTCACTACAAAATCACTCAAAATAAGCAAACTTCTCCACTAGGTGCTATCTCTCAAGCACGAAGTCGAGCCAAGGCTAGGAGGCATTCATTCCTCGAAGCAATCCAGCAACCATTTCAGCAGCATAACAATAGCATAGACCAAAGATACCAAAATGAAGAGCAACTGCCTCCTTATATAGACTTGAGAAGGCTCTCCAGAAACTTTCTAGAAGATGCGCCCTAATTCCATATTTGAATTTGACTTCTTTTCCCTCCAAGTTTGGGCAACCCCCTTTTCCAAGGCTAAATTTGATTTTATTTAAAATCAACTCTTCATAAAAAAGGCGTCCAACTTCACTTGAGCATTTAGACTTTAGAGAAATTCGCAATATGTTCTTTATGAGAAAATAACCCTCAAGGTCCCCTTCTTTAAAACAACTTAAAGTCATATTACTAGGACAAGGGGTTATTTTATAAAATAAAACATTATTAACTTTAAACGACTTATTTCTCCAAAATGAACCCCTTAAGCCAAAAATCAGAATTACCCAATGAACTGCCAAAAGAGGAAAGTTGATGGAGCTGGTGCTGACTGGATCACTGCTAAAAATAGAATTTACTAAAAATAGTAAATTCAAGAAGTCGCTTAGAATGCAATGCATGCGACACCATTGCGAAGCTTTCTGAAAACCCAAAAAGAGTCCGCAATCCAAAATCCCAAACTCAGAGATGTAGCCGTCATAATTACTAAAAATAGTAAGTTCGGAAAGGTTGCCCGAAGCAGTTGCAAGTCATACCTCTGCGAAGCTCTCTGAAAACCCAGAAGGAATCCAGAATCCAAACATCCAAACTCCAACAAACAGCACCCTGAATCTTCAAGAGAACCTATCAAACAGCTGGAAACCCTAATTCTGCCACTGACTTGCCGATAGCACACTGGGAATAGGCTACCAATCACTGAAAAGTGAAGTGCTAAAAACGGGGACATTACAGTCCGCCCTTCCCAAAATTGCTTGTCCTCAAGCAATACCTCCATAACTCCAGAAAACTTAAGACTGATCCATACCAAAACAAGTATGATCCCAGGTTCCCAAACCCATCTCAGGAAGGACCCACCATGCCGATGCTGCACCACTTTGATCACATCCGTGAAATCATCATGCCTATGCTGCACTAACCTTCCTTGTAACCCCAAAGTGTTACCATCCATGATACTCAAACCAAAAGATCTTAAAGGAGGGAGATCAAAATCATGCAACATCTCATGTCCACAATGCCCCGAATTAACAGTATCAACCATACTACTATCAATCACAATTCTAAGCAATAGGAAAGATAGTCTACTCAAACCAAAATCGAACTCCTCGGCATACCTCCACATGGTAACAAACGGAACCATGACTGCAAATGTGACATCTACAAATCTTCTTGCAAGGAGGAAAGCAATCCTTTGCAAGAGCTCAACGAACTCATACTCATGTCTCTGCATGGAGCGACAATGCCTCATCTGAATTATACTGACACAACCATGAAGACTACAGAAAACACTCATAGTTCCAGCCCCATGAGTCTCAGAATGGTGAACCAAAGCATGTGAGAGACTGCTGTCCTGAATCAACACTGAGAGTAAACTGTCAAAGTTTACATCACAAACCATCATAAGATGAATTTGGAGAGTAGGAAAGGTGTGAAGGAACAAATAATTGCTGCTGATCAAGGCTAGGATCAGCGTAGTGCAATCTGATTCTAGAGTCCTACACAAAGGAAAACAACAACACCACTCAAATTCCCAAGCGTGAGCATGTGAGATGACCATCGAGCTGCAAGGTGACACCTCCAACGTGGTTGGAAAACACGCTAGATCCATCTCCATGAGAAAACTACCACTTCTTTGATCAGGAGTGATGAACCAACTCTCCTGAATGAGAGAAACGCAACATGTAAGGTGGCTGGTCTGCCTCAAACCAGCAAGCTCGAGTCTCAAAATCTGTACTGGTCTTAACCGAGAATCACTCTCAAGAGCAACCAATCGTTCATTTCTCCAATAGCCCTTTCCAAATGTAATAAGCTTTATCAAGCCAAGTTGAGGATCCCAAGCACGAATACCCAACTGAAAATGATTTTCAACACAATGCAAGGTAATCTCAATGCATCCCCAAGAGCTAGTAAGGATCAAGTGTATACTGAAGAGATTGATGCCTCCTCTATTAAACCCTTGAAGCCTATCCATGAAAGTTTCAACAACAATGGAGCATGAAATATTAAATGACCTCAAATCCAACTCCAAAAATGGACTAATAAATGCCAAAGCATCATTCAACCAAAGGAATGGATTGACAAGCATACAAACACCAAGTTCTAGTCCATCTTTCTTCCCTACTTCATGAGTAACAAAACTGAAATCTTTGCTCCTTGCTGCTGTAATGAAGTTACCAGCAGCTACCAAGTCTTGCTTTGTTAACACCTTGGTGTCGAAGATGTTGAAATCTCCTCGAATCAACACTTCCCATGTAGAGACTCCATCCTCAAACCCACTTATGCATTCATTACTAATCAACATACGTGGCACATCCTCATGGAGTGATATCAAAGCATCCTTAGATTGGAGTTCATGCTTGACCTCATGTTTGGTCACTTCCCCACTTGACTCATTTTTCAAAACAAAGAGAGGATTGTCATAAGTTGCTTCAACACCCACTTCAAAGAAAGGATTGCCAAAGACTTGGAAGCCATTACTTTCGTCTCGCTGCCCCAAATCTGCACATACAACTTCTGATTTCCTTGTGACGCTTACAAGATCGAACTCCTCTTGAAGAAAATCAAGTTCTCCAATCACTTGCTGGATTTCTTCAGCTCTTTTTACATTCTCTTGCTTTGTGAAAAATTTGAAATCAGCAAACTGATTTTCTACCTCTGTAAATGCCGTTTGAGTTCTTCTAGAGTTGTGGTGGCATTGCTTGAGGACAAGCAATTTTGGGAAGGGCGGACTGTAATGTCCCCAATTTAGCCCTACACTCTTCGTTTGGATTTAGCCTATTTTCGGAAACTCGTAGGCTAAAGCTGAAATGAAAATTAGGGTTTCCACTTTCAGAGGAGGTTTTGAGGTCTTGCATGCGAGAGTTTCTAACGCATGTCTGGTGAAGCTTTCTGGGTTTTTGGAGAGCTTTGCAATGAGGTAACATGCATGATAGGATATTGACTTGCGTTCTCGGCTGCTTTTTGGAGGCTTGCATGTTGGAGTTTTCCAATTTGGCTTATGGATTCCTTCTGGGTTTTCAGAGAGCTTCGCGATGGTGTGACATACAACTGAATCAGATGACTTTTCCGAACTTACTATTTTTAGTAAATTGCGACGGCTACTCAAAATGTGGAGAAAATGAGTTTGGAACAACTTACTATTTTTAGCAGTATGCTATTTTTAGTAAGTACTATTTTTGGCAATGCTATTTTTAGCAGCAATTCAACAGTTCAATGCAATGGCTATTTCTGGCAGGTCAGCTTGAGCAGTGGTCTCCAGCATTTGAGGTGATTATTTTGGCAAGTTTGATATTTGATGAAAAATAATGTTTTAAGTGAAAAATATTTGGCTAAGGCATGGAGGACGATTTGGAGAGATAAGTGATTTTTATAATGTTTATTAATTAAACATTTTGGAGGCCTTATTTGATGAATTAATATTTAAGTGAAATATGTGCTAAGGCAAAAGGGGACGCCTAGCTTGGAGACATTTGAGTTTAATTAAATATTTCACTTAAATCTTTTAGTGAAATATTTGCAAGTTATATATTTGCATTTTATTAAATTATATTTCCACATATGGGTTGGAAATGAAATGCAAATGAAATTTGGAGAAAAGGTGAAAAGTGAATTTCATTTAGGCACCCTAATTGGAGGGAAAAGAAGATTTGAATTTGGAGACATAAAAGTTATAAATAAGAGACTTGGCCTTCAATTGGATTATCGATTGTTGCTTATCATATTGTTATGCTGTTGAAATGCTTTCAGAGCTTACTTCGAGGGATGCATACCTCCTAGTTCTTTCTCTTGGTTTCGTGCTTGAAAGATAGCACCTAGCTGAGTTTCTAGAGACTGCTTCTCATCCAGACTAGCAGACAGAGCATCAAGGTTGAAGATTTTAGAGATTTGTGAGTTTTGCATTTGCTGATTAGGGTTTTGCTGAAATAGAAATCTGCTCATAAGTCCATGCACGATTTTTTGGTGGTTCTGGGTATTGGCCCTATGCTTTAGTCTACCTTGGGCGCCCCTCCTTGCAAGTTTTCAGATTTTTTAGAGGTGTCTCGGATTTTATCTTGCTAGTAGAACATTTCTGGAGGTCGTACCTTCTTTGAGGTTGCATTGGAAAGCGTGCATAAATAAATCACTACTATTTGGAGGAGTTTCTTGGCTTGGTCTTGGTCGTTCAACTCCTAGCTCTCATTTGCATTCAGTTCCACATCATTCAGAGGTGTTTTGACGAAGTTATGAGCATTTTGGTGATTCTAGGGCTTGTTGGTATGAATTTTCTGATTGCTGCAATTTTATATCAGACCTGATATTTTAGTCCCTTTTGCTATATTTCATATGTTGGATAGCTTGTACTTGTTTGGAGTTCATTTCCTAACATTTTGGAGATCATTGGTTATCTATATCTCATTGTATTTGCAGATTGTTCATCATATTGTAACGCTGAATCAGTAGTACTGATCAGCTCTTTTACTTTCTGCACTTTACATTTTGTATCCCCACTTTAGTGGAAGAGGATGGCTATGCCGCCTAGTTTACTTTCAGTTTAATCACTTTCATTCCCACGGTTGTGGATGAGACTGGCCCTTGTTCAGTCTACATTGTATTTGCTTTCTGTTTCTCCGCCATATGATAGCACCTTTCCCACTTCGGGTTAGGAATGCACATGCTTGGCGTTGAGATTATTTTACTTGCATAGCATCATTGTTAATAGAATCTCCGCCATATGGTAGCTTCTTACCCAGCTTGGGTCGGAAAGCACATTCTTGGTGTTGAGGCTCTTTCCTTCAGTTGCTGGTTTTGATTTGAGCTAACCCTAACGGGTACTTTGGTGCTGTTGTGATCATCTCAAAGTTTGAAAAAAAAATGGTTCGGTTCATTACATTGCTCTTTCGAGGTGTAGATTGAAACAAAGATTATAAAAACAAGTGTTGATAAACCTTGAAGCTTTGGATCAAAGGCTCATTGCCCTTTTGATTTATTTCTTCAAAATTGATCAACGATTACAAACATTTGGGACAATAAATGGTATGAAATCATACAAGATGTGATCAACCAAACAACTCTTAGACAGAGTGAACCAATATTGACTTGCAAGCTTGATGGCTTAACGGTGCAACAATTTTGTGTAGTAATAAAAGTTAAACAATAATGAGCAAGGTTGCTCATATTTATAGAAGCTCAAAGGAGTAGGAAACCCTAAAATATCCTTGAGTTAACATTCAATTCTTGCCAATCAGCAAGATTTATTCCTATCTCTAAAATTAGGTAACCTAATAGTTAACTAGAAAAACTACTTCAATTAACTAATTTTAAACTAAACTAGAACTCCATATGTACATAGGTGTCTCCAAAAATGGACATGCACGATTGGTGGGACAGCAAGTTAACTTGAAAAAACGAATCAAGTTAACTACTATGTCTAATGTCTATTTGGAAAAGGTGGGACGTCCTAACTTAGTAGTTCACTAGCTGTGTAACGACCTAATCCTTGAGTAAATTAAAATTTTCCAAATATCACTTTATACATGTAAAGGTAACAAGTAACTAAGACAATACAATAAAAATTTTCCTTTCTTTATTGATGAATACGTACAAGTTACAATATGTTTCCACATGAATTTCATTTCCATTGCAAATATAAATCAGAGTTCAAAAGTAATACAGTTACATACATAGCTCGTAAGTTTTTGCACAAATAGAAGTAAGAAGGTCCAGGAGTCCGTCCTTTCAAATCTTGGTACATCGGCCGCTTGTTGTGGAGGAGAAACATCACTCGGACGCTTTTCCGCCAACCACGGACTTAGAATGCGGTCCCCCGCACACCTATCATTAGATAGATGGCCCTCCCTTCGAAGAAGAGATTGGTAGGGTATCCTTTAACGATTACCAACTGAGCATAGTGTTGTGTCCTACACAACTAGAACCTTGCTATTTCACAATCTCGATCTAGTACTCGGATCACAATGAACTGACTGTGTAATCTCAACTAACTCACGTCTATGTGGCAGTCGTACGTTTCACTACTTTGGCCAAAGTATTCTCATTCAGTACTTCGAATGAAGGTCATCTATCATAAACACTACTCAGGGCTGATTTGACTTTGGACTATCTTACTCTACGCGTAGGCTATGTCCTTCAATGGGTTCAATTTACCCCAGAATTCCTACCTCAATCAGTCTACTAGAAATGCATCAATAAACAAGTATCTAATATCCTAACTCCTGTTTCCGGAAATCTTTATCCTAGGAGAGAAGCTTGCTAGTGTTAACCTAATAACATAAGCTAGGATTATACTTAGTTTGATGACATTTCGTTACTAGAAGATAATATTTACTCTACGTATTCTCCATATACGGAGATCATACACATTTGTAAATTCAAGCAAATGCACAAACAATTCCTTCAAAGCATAATGCATATAAAGCTAAGTTATCCTTAAGCCCTTAAAACAAATTGATTCCCTTCTTTTAAACCCCATTTTCTATAAAAACTTCTTTAAATCTATCAATTAACTATATTGACTTACTCAAGCATTTTCCCTTAATTGCATTGATATCCCTTAATCTTTTACCCTTCATTTATAATGAAATCCCTTAAGCATTTATTCTCTACAAGCTTATCAAAACAATATTTGAATGCTAAGAACGAGTTACTTATATCATCCCAATAGCAACTAACGACTTGAGAATAAAAAGGAAGATCATTTAAGCAAGAATCCGAATTTAGATAACATGCCTGTAAAATTGAGCTTCTTTCCAACACAGTTCTGGCAGCAGCTTTCAAATGATGATGGTAGATTGTAGTTTTCCTCTTTCTCAAATGTAGAAACTCTTTCCCAAAACACACTCCCTAAATTAAACTTCTCTACTGGAAAATTGCTATTCACTTCTCCCTAATGATAATTTAACACAGTCCAAAAATTGCAGTTGAAACCATAGTAGCGGAGGCGGACAGCTCGGGACTTCGGAGGCGACTGTGTAGGGACTAGCACTCCGGACCTTGAGGGCTTGTAGAGGCAAAATGAAAAAAAGTTGAAAAACCCTAGAAATTTAGAGATTTTTAAGGATTTAAAACTTGTTTCAAGCACCCTTTATTGAATACAACACAAATAAAAGCAAATTTGATCACATGCATAAGTATACAACGATTACATACGTATAAGGTACACATTGTAGTTGCGTTGCTGAAGGAAATAACATACTTAGATATATAAAATTAGTCAAATGTATACAAAACTCATGGAATATGAAATCCATGACATCAAATGTTCCATACAAATATGAAATATGAAATATGACATCAAATCAAAATGTTCTATGACTCTATGCCCTATGGCATAGTGGGAGCCAGCATCCTTCCTACGAAGGCGTCTAAAGGGCCTGGATGATGTTGCAGCTGCAGCCATAGTCTCTGCCTATGTCTGACTCTCCATGCCACGCTCACCAACAGCATCTATGCCTCCTCGTGCTCTAGCCTCCTCCTCACCATGGCTACAACCTCGGCCTCTCTCTCGCCTGGTCCACCCAATCAAGGTCCTCGTCACTAAAGACGCATCCTAGCCTCGGTCCACTCAGATTGTGGATCAACCTCGTCTAGATTGATCGGGGTTTTGTCATGGTCAAAAAGCTTCCTGTATCTGAGCCGAAGATTGTAATGAACATATACCAAGTCGTTCATCCTCTCCACTGTCAATCTATTGCGCTTCTTGGAGTGTATGTGCTCAAACATACTCCAATTGCGCTCACAACCAGATGAACTGCATGGCTGGCTCAATATACGAATGGCAATATTTTGCAGGTTCGGTGTATCAGAACCAAACATATTCCACCAGCTATCCTGAGATGAGAAAAAGAAACAAAATCAATCTCATTTCAAGTTTCAAGTTCAAGTTCAACATTTAATAATAAATTATAATATAAAGAGATGAAAATTATGCCCTTAAATATATTTTTACCTGGTAGTAATGTTGTCCTATTATCTTTGCACATTTGACGTGCAAAGAAGTCTCCATGTGCCTTAGTGAAGGCATCTATCTCCTGCACCACCTGTGTAGTAACAGCAGGCAACATCCGCTCCAATGTCGTGTAGAGCCCACTAAGAATTTCTCTACTTGCGGTGATACGTGATTAGGTTGGAAGGCGGGATTCGAGAACATGCGGTGCATGGATGGGCCTATGAAGTTGGTTTTGCCATCTCCTATCAATGATATCCCAAATGGGACGATACTTCTCCTCAACTCCACCATAGACTGATCTAATGGCCTCTTTGGCCCTATCCATGCCCTCATATATGTAGCCCATTGCGGCTTCTCCCCATCTGCAACTCGTAGGAGAACTAGCAAGGGCTCAATAAACTGCAAAGTGCAAACATGTTGCACAAATAAGTGTGAATGAAAATAAACAAATAAAAGTAAGATATGATTAAAAATTAGAACATAATAAAGAATTAAATTTTACCTTCACAATCTCGTCCATTGGTGTCCAAAACCTTGCTCATCAAAAATGCAATCAGCCACAGCAATCCCTGCAGTGCTTGTAGAAAAGGATGAGGAAGACCACTCCTCACTAGTAAACATGCGCCTCAAAGCTGCCCTTGACCGAATCAAGGATTGCATCGTGATAAAATTTGTTGCAAACCTGGTGATGCCAGGACGAGACAACTCCCTCAACCCCGTGTATTGCCTCATAAGGTTAAGCACCCATGTGTGGTTGTATACAAATTTGCAAACGTTTTTTGCTGCTTCCACACATGTTTTGATCCATGGGAGCTTCCCAAGATCCTCCAACATGAGGTCAATGCAATGGGCGGCACATGGAGTCCAAAATATAGTAGGGTGCCTCTCCATCAATAGTCTACCAGCAGCAACATAATTTGCTGCATTGTCTGTCACCACTTGCACTACATTTTCTTCCCCCACATCAGCTATCACGTCCTCTATAGCCTCACACAGGTATGTGGCATTTTTGATTTGGCCAGAAGCATCAATGGACTTAATGAAGACGGTGTCACCTGAAAAAAAAAGCAAAACCAATTATTCAATAAATTAAAAAACATAAATCCGCCATATTAAATTATGTGATTCACTAAATAAAATTCAAATTCCAATGCATTGAAGGAAGTACAATTACCTCCGGAGGAAACTAGGAAATTAAGCAATGTCCTATTTCTCCTATCAGTCCAACCATCAGTCATGATGGTGCAGCCAATCATGCTCCACTGCTTGCGTTGCTCCTCTAATTGTGCTTTCACATCTGCCACCTTTTGAGTCAAAAGTGGGCCCTTTAATTCATCTTCACTAGGGGCTTTGAACCCCGCCCCACATATGGTTATCGCATCAACCATGTTTTGCCAGCAAGGTGACCTATAACATGTCATAAATAAATTGATAAGTTACATAAGTATTGTAAAATTTGAATTCGATAATGAGATAATGAGATACATCTAGATTCTAAAATTTAAATATAAATTTTAAAACAATTAAACAAAAAAGAATTACCTGGCTACATGGACGGGAATGGTGCAGTAGTACCAAAAGTCTGCAATTGCCTTTTTGGTTGCATCATGTGCGTCCTTGTTCCAACCCATGCTCTCAAGCGACGGTTGGGAACCAGGGGTAGTGCGTGGTACAAAATATGAGTCCACCCTAGATTTACGAACTCTAGGGCCAATGCTAACACTGCCACTACCACTAGCAGTAGCAGCGCCACCAGCACTAGGAGTACACATAGGCATTGCTGATGCAGAAACAAAAGCACTACCACAAGCACTAGCACTAGGACGGTATGGAGGCATGGAAGAAGCATCTCCAACAGCACCAAGTCCCTGTCCAACTCCAACACTCAACAACTCCTGCTTCTGTTTCTTTTTCAATTCTTTTTGCATTTCAAAAGTTTCTAATTGCACTTGTACTTCACGAACAACCTCAAGAGGTGCTATAGGGCAACCCACTGCATCATGGGCGGGTATGCGTGCAAGATGATATTTTAATCGATTTATGCCTCCATGATATATTGTTTTGCAATAGAAACATTTGGCGTCTCCTTTTTTCATTCCGGGAAAGATTTCAGCATGTTTCCAAGTAGGGTCTTTTCTGACTGGGGTATGAGACATTGTGAAAATAATAATATGGTATGATTTACAAATGAATGTGGCTGCACAAAATAGGGTTTCTAAAATTATTTAAGTTGCAAGTAGGGTTTGTAAAAAAAATATGCAAACTCAAAAGAATAGTGATTTTACAAATTACAATGAAATATTTGTTAAAAAAACACAAAAAAATCAATTAAAATCGAACTTACCTCTTAGATTTAGCTTGGAATGCAATAGAAACTCCTCCAAATCACTGGTAATGAGCTTTCAATGCACCTCCTTGCTGGTATGAAGCTCCCCAAATGATATATGCCCTTGGATTGGTCTTCAACAAGTTGCTGGTTGCCCTCTCTTCTCCTCCTATTTTTCTTCACAACTCTCTCTTTTCCTCCTATTTTGCCAAATGAATGAAATGAGTGCCCTTTTAGGGCGAAATAGAAGATATAAATAAAAAAACAGATTAAAAAA
>VDFB02113997.1:0-14206 GCA_007258455.2 Sequoia sempervirens
TTTTAAAGAAAAATTTCCAAAAACTCCTTCAAAAAACACTTTGCAAAATATTTTTTTTCGAAAAAACTCTTTTAATCAGGTCCACTAGAACTTTGGAAAATACTGCAACCAAAAAAATAACTTCAGTCGCACGACATCATCAAATTTGGTAGACTCGTGAACAACAAAATCTCTTTAGCAAAGAGTGTTGAAAACCCTAGTTGGAAAAAAACTCGAATAGCAAAAAACCCACGAACAACAGAGATAAAAAATCCGACCAAAAGAAAATGATTTTTACAAAATCGCCCAAAAATAATGACAAAAACGCCCAAAATAGAAAATCCGACTCCCTCACAATTTGCTAAAACCCTTGGTCGACAATAAAAAAAAAAAAAAACATATCAATTTTGCAGAAAGCTGCGAAAATCACAAAGGTAGCCACGAAAAAGATCACATGACTTTAACAGATTTGTTGCCCAAAAAATTGCGTCACAAAAAATGTTGAAAATGCAAAAGATCGTGGAAGTCACGGACAAAGGGAACCCTGGGTGGCACCCATGAAATGGCGCCACAAAAAACTTAGCTAAAAAAAACGTGAACTGATTTGGTTGCAAGTAAAAGAAAAAACCCGCGTTTTTTACCACAGACAGCGCCACAAATAGCCACTAGCCAAGAAAGACGTGATTTTTGCAGAAAAAACGCCAAAAAACCTTCAAAGATAGGTTGCGATTTTGCACTGAAGCAAAAACTCGTGATCTCTTTTAGCATACCCTCAAAAATCTTCAAAAAAGATGCCACGATTTTCACTTTGAAACCATGAATTTCCTTAATAATTTTTCAATTTTCCAGGGTATCCATTAACATTCATTTTTTTTTAAAAATCGAGCAACAACATCTAAGAATTTTATAAAAAGTCCTTGGGAATACACAAATTTTTATTTCTAAAAAATTCGCCAAAAAAGATCGAGTCTAAGCTTTGATACCATGAAATGATAATTGATATTCAATATTCGTTATACTGTATTTATAAAAGGAGAGGAATACTCCTTATGAAGAAAATTACAAGACGATGTTTCTAAAAAGAAACAATCGTTAACTGAAGCAAACTAAAGCAATTAATTGAAAGATGCTAAAATGAACTAAAGCATAAAGAAAAGTTACTAAAAACTAACTAAGCTAACTAAAAGTAAACTATCGACTAACTAAAGCTAAGATGACCATTAAATATTACAATTAATACTTTAATAGAAACTAGTATCATAAAAACAAAAAGATGATTTTAGTTTGATACAAAACAAAAAAAACTAGAGGCAAACAAAAATACTGTTATACTTATAGATTATTTTCCAGATGGATAGTAGAAAAACATTCATTCATTTCTGACTGGAGAGGAGTTTGATGGTGCTAGGAAATACAACAGATATAAATGTTTCTGATGTATATTGGTAATTGGAACAAGAGGGAAGATTCAATCAGTGGGGTAAAATCCTAAGTGTGTGTGTTTTTTTAACTTCATTGTTGAGTTTGGAATTTTGCTTAGTTAGCAATAGCAAATGTATGACGTATTGCCATTGACTTAGGGACCACCGCTATCAAAAAATGGCTTAAGCAATTATGTATTTTTGTTTGGGCTACATATTTTGAAGTACAAGGTGTGTGTATAGAATGAGGGAAATAATTCAATCTTGAGTATTGAATGGCTTGGGAAAAGTAGAATGTTTGTACAATTGGATCTTGGACACCATAAATGGTTACAAGGTTGGAAGTATATGTTGCTTATTATAATAATCTAAGATATTGGTTATTCCCCTGAAACCCCCCGGTCCTGGTCTAGTCCGGCTCTAGTTCGTGGTCTAGGTCCGGTCCGGCTTGGGTTCAGATAGGGTCCGACCCATAGCCTGTGGGTTCGTCCCTCTAGAGAAAGCACTTGCTAGTTTTGCGCTCATCAATCAAATTATGTACCAATCATTCGTTTGCAGAAATCAATGTGTAGAACAAGGCGGGGCCGGATCTGGATTGGGCAACTATTGTTTTGTTGCGGAAGAAAATTTTTGTAGATCGAGCTGAGACTTTACTCTTGGATTCTATTGAGGCGAGTGTCGTGATGTTGCAAGCTTGCAATAGACACGAGAGGTAGCCACAACAGCCATCAAATCCATTCATCAAAGCCAACTATTGCTTATGGAATCTGAGGCGTTGGATATATCCGAACCCAACCATAAACTCGAACGAAGAATATTGGCGGCCTTTCAATAGTTGGGTCGTTAATTTTATTTTTACCTTATACCTAAAAATGGACATTAAATTTAAAAATGTTTCTTGTTTTTTTAATATTAACAATTTAATAGTTTAAATAATTTATATAAAATATATAATAGTAATATATTTAATTATTTTTAAATATATTAATCTCAATAAGAATATTAGGAATTAATATAAGTTATAATTATATTTACATTAATATAAATATATATTGTATTTATATATTTTATATTAATGTATCTTTATATTTTTGATATATATTCAATCATATTTTTTGTTTTTATATTTATATTAATGGATATTAGATACATTTTTTATTTTAGTATATGTATTTATTATTAATTTGTTTATTAAAGAAAAGTCGTATATATGTAATTTTTATATGTTTTTATATTAACGAACCCAAAACGAACTAAACCCCAAAAAAATTTTTGCCCAAACCTGCGAATTGAACCATCGAACCCAAACTTGAACCCAAATCTGAATTGGTAACTTAGATAATAATGATCAAGGTGGAAAATAGTAGATTGATAAGTGGATTGCGGTTGGTATCAATATGAGGGAAGTCGTTATGACTCAAGAAGAGATTACAACATGACTCATTAGGGGAAATGTGTTGTGGGATGTTGAGGATTGAGAACGTTTGAAACAAGAGAGCTATTGACTAGAAGTCTAGAACATAATCAACAATACCATGTCCTGCAATTGATGCAAGCATCTAAAAGAAATAGAATACAAAAAACAGGTTTATATTGTATCTAATGACTATTGCTTGAGACTTTCAAATATTTGTCATAATAAGTGACTATAGAACCCATAGAAGTCTAGTGGAATCCCACTTCTTGGTGATTAAGTGAGGCAAAGGTATGCTCTCTAATTTTTATTAATTTGTGGATAAATAAAATTGTTGTATCGACAATGATATCAATTGCAAAGTCAGAACTTTATAGTACATTTTGGAATGAACTTCCTTTCAAGCTTTGGGATCATCTTAATCATTAAAGAAAGTGGTATTAGGTTTAAGCTCAATATTAGTATTGATAAGAATGAGACGGTATGCTCAAGGGAATGTCGTATGCTCAAGGGAATGTCGTTCAACTGCGAATGAAGCATGTTACTATAAAGTTATTTCCTTATTTTCGCTTGAAGGACTATCACTACGATGCATTTGATTTTGCTTTGGGATTTCTATACTCCCATTTCTCTCAATTCAATATATTGATGCATGCATACTTGTGAGGATAATAAAATTTCCTTTTTAACACAGTTTTGTTCTTCATGGCCTATATTCTTGATGAATATTTTATATATATCAAATGCTTTACCTTTTCCAAGATATTCTTGATGCTGGATTAGTTGTTCTGATTTCCGTATGTTTACATTTCATATATGTATATTCATTTTATATTAGACAGATACTAATATTGTGTATGCCATGTGATTGATATTACAAAAGAATTAAGCTCTAATATCATACCATTTTAGAACCTTTCACAAGTTACATATTCTTTTATAGATATCTGTCTAAGAAAGCACGATAAAATAATGTAAAGACTAAGGTTTGATGTTTTACTCTTATTTAGCCTTTTTATGTTTGGGATTTTCATTTGTTTTTTTGCTATATACTACACACAAGATAATACTGCCTTCTAAAGGTCTTTATAGATGAACTGGATGCAATTGCCCCAGCACGTAAGGATGGATCTGAAGACCTCTCCCAGCGAATGGTGGCAGCACTGTTGGCTTTGATAGATGGAGTAAATAAAAATCATAGGATTCTCGTGATTGCAGCAACAAATCGTCCTGAATGTATTGATCCTGCATTGAGACGACCTGGACGACTTGATCGTGAATTTGAAATTGGTATGCTTGTTTAAAGTTCCTTATAGACATTTTTATACAGATATTTATTATTGAAAATGAATTGTGAACCTCAAATTTTTGACAAATGTCAACATAAAATTGCACATGGTAAAAATGCTACAAACCCAGTCAAAAACCTGCATTAGTAGTTCTAAACCTTATGAAAACATGACAAATGAAAGATATCTGAATTAAAGAAACTGGAGTTTTGAACTTGAATCTTAACAGCTCAAAAACATGAAACTGGAACTGCTGGAGTGTTTGAAACTGTTGTAAAATTTTAATTTTTAAGACTAGTGCAATTCAAAATCTAGAACTGAAAAAAACTAGAAGAAATCTAAAGCTGAACTTATATTTATTTTATATCTTTTGGAAGCCAGAAATAAAAACAATTTAATTATTACTGAAAAAATAAGATCGTACAGATGACAGACGGGAGCTTTTTTGAGAAGGTATGTACATTGCTTGAGGCCATCCAAGAAGAGTATGGTCATTGCCAAGTCCTGAAATGGTCTAAAATCAGTGCATAGGTTTTGTTTATCTGAAAACGTGGTTGTCAACCATCTAAGATTTTTTTCTTTTTCCATTTTAATGGGGAATGACTTCCAATGAACCTGCAGAACTGATCATAGTGTACCCACAAGATGCACTTTAAAACTTAATGGACACTAATAATTGAAAAAATATAGCAAAAATAGTATGCAACAAAAAATAAACATATAACAGAATTGAAATGGAATGCATCGTAAAACATGCAGATTCAGAATAGTGCGAACACAGTAAACTAAACATAGGCAGATAACTCTGTAAAGGCAGTGGCATATTATTCATCAAAGTTTACAAATAAATAGTACATGTAAGTACAACTGCCTATAATCACTTGGTGCTCTAGTCGACATGACTAACTCCCTAAACCAATGATATAGTAATTAGGAAATCTGAAATCTAAACTAAAGTACTTGATAAAACCTAAGTTGCTGAATCGGAATCAGGGATGGGTATGGGTTCATGGTTACAAGATGCTGGTACAACCATAGCAGCAAAAATCTTTTGGGGAAAAAATTCGCAAACCAAAAGCATATGATTTTTTCAAAATATCAGGATTTAATTGGGAAAAAACTGGATTTTCAAAAAATGTAGAAACATGCAAAAGAAACAGAAAAGCCTGCTGTTTTTTAAATTTAAGGGCGTTTTAATAGCATAGAGATATAGAGAGAAAATAAAAATGAGAGTTTAGCAATGAAACATAGAACTTGGCTTTATTAAAATTTTCTGCTGTTTCTGAACCCTTTTTGTAGAGATTAAAATGATAGTTTCTAGGAGAATAAGAGATGGGCACTTGGAGATGCCATATATAAAAATTGCTAGAAATTAAAAAATGTGAAATACGTAATAATGAATATTAAATGAACATCAACTTTAAGTCTAAAACCACCATAAAACTTTAAACAAGAAATTTAAAATATTAAAGTCAAACTAGGCATTTAAAAATATAAAAAAATATTAAAATTAATTTATTTAATATACTATAAATTTATAACTTCTATTAACAATTTGAAGATTATAATTACGCAGAAGGCGTTCTCTATATGAAGTGGATGACCTGCTTTTTAAAATCTTTGCTGGGGAAAGAGATAAGAAAGAACTAATAATCTAAATTTAAAACATAAAATGAAGGTGAAACACCAAACATAGTAGATTTCTACTTCCTTTTAGCAACACAACTTATGAATCTCAATCTAAAGCTTCACATAGTAATTTGCAACAATAATTCAAAATTAAACTTAAAACAACAACAATCAAGGAGTCATAAAACTCACAATAATACTTGCTTTTCTTTCATACACAGAGAAAATTGAAACAAGTAGAGGCAAAAATCTGATCTTTGATTCACTGAAGGCTGCTACAATGATTGGTTTCTGGAAAAACAGTAAAATATTACATCACAAGGATACAATCAACCATTATTTCAGAGCGAAACAAGGTTGAAGATGCAATCAATGAAGAAAATTACAGAAATGAAGACCTAATTTTGACTGAAAAAATTCAAGGATTGAATGTCACTTTTTCACAATAAACTTTTCCAGTGATTTGTTACAAAGCATAGGCCTCTTATTTATAGATTTTGAGAGCCTAAACTCAGTATGAGTTCTGATTTTTGCATGGAAATTAGAACTCCCTTTTAAAAGATCTGCATGAAGAGTTAAACTAATGCATGAAAAAAGTTCCCCTTTAGACTTCCTTGAAGTTAATGAACTCCTTTATTATTTTTGCATGCTTTGTTGGAGGGGCCCTCAAAGTTAAACTCCCTTTTGAAAAATCTGCATGATAAAAAGTTCCCCTTTGACTTCCTTGAAGTTAGTGAACTCTATTATTCTATGTTCCATGGCGTTTCGGGGATTGGGACGGGGACAGGGGAACGGCAAGGGACGTGTTTCCGGGACGTTTCCTAGGGGGCCATTTTTAGGGGACGGCAGGGGATGGCAACATACAATATATATATACATATATATTATAGAGAGAGAGAGGGAAAGAGAGAGATATGTCAATAAATTAATAATTGATAACAACAATATCAATATGTAAATAAATCGCGAGAGCAGTAGTATAATAGCACAATAAATGTCATTAAACTTATTATTGTAGCCAATGATCTGGGTATGTTTGTATTTCATTGGGAATCAATATAAATTAGATTTTGAAGGAAATGTCTGCTGCTGTAATCAGATCAGACTTATATCAGACCTGTAATGCAATGTATTCAAACTTGATATAGTGCAAATAAAATCAGATTTAAGGTTGAATGTTTCATATTTGTTGATGTTATGATAGCAGTTATCATTTCTATGTTTTATGCAAATGATTTGGCATTAAAATTCAATCAAACACAAGCATAAACATTCAGAAATCAGAACTCAGTCACTTTGCATGCCAAGTGTTTGACAAAATGTCAAACAGCGCAAACTCAAAAATCACCTTAGAAAGGAGGAAGAAATACTTAAAAAATTAATTTTTTAAATGTTTTTCTTAACCCAGGAAGCTCCCTGTCCGTGGGGGATGGCTAGCTGTCCCCGGTATGTCAAGGGACATTTCCAACATCCCCCATCTGTACCGGGGATGGGGAAACGTCCCCAAAGGGCAGGGGACGTTTCCTCCCGTTTCCTGCTAGTTGGGTTGTTTTGGGGACGGCTGGGGGATGTCCCCTTTGCGTCCCCCCATCCCGGGGACGGCAGGGGATAGGGACAATGGGTTTTGGGGCAGGGGATGCGTCCCCGTGTAACATAGCTATTATTTTTTCATGCTCTGCTTGAGGGGCCTACGAAGTTAATTTCCCTTTTGAAAAATCTGCATGAAGAGTTAAATTAATGCATGAAAAAGATTCCTCTTTGACTTCCTTGAAGCTAGTGAACTCCTTTATTATTTTTGCATGCTTTGCTGATTTTGCAGAAAATATTTTGTTTTTTCAACTTTGTTCTAATTTAAAAAAAAAAAACAGGTAACAGTTACCTTGTAACTTACTTGGAATTTGGAGACCACATAGGGACCAACCTCTCCTTGTAAAAAAAACAAAATCGTTCCTATAAAAACAACTAGGCATAACCCTAATTGCTGCACACTGTAGCAGTTCAAACCACACGGTCCAGGATCAATCTCGCTTGGTGAGTGGATTCATAATTGTGGGTAGGCCAAGTAAGTGGAGGATGAATCACACGTAGAAAAAACACTATTAGACCACGTATATGTTGAGCCATAGTTCCATGGAGTTTCGGGACGAGGACGGGGGGACGGCAAGGGACGTGTTTCGGGGGTGCGGGGGTGGGTGGCCTAAGTTTGGGGGCGGCAAGGGAGTGGTGCGCTAAAATACATATAGTACTTGAAAAATTAGTTATAAAAAGATGTATAACTGTATAAGAAATGTGGTCTCATGGATTGCAATATTGCAGGATATGCACAAGAAATGTGGTCTGGTCTACAAAATGTGGAAGCACAGACAAGGCATGTGAACTGTTTGACTGAATGCATCAAGGGCCCTTGATGCATTCAGTCAAACAATTCAACACTTCAACTTCACATGCCTTGCCAATGCTTCCACATTTTGCAGACCATAAATAAAGTTTATTGAAAAAAACTTATTAAATTATTTTTTATTTAATTTAGCCCAGGCGGCAGGCCCCAAAATGATCGAACACTGAAAGGCAGTGAATTGTTTGAAACTTTGAACTGTTGAACGAATGCCTAAAAGGGATGTTAGCTCATGGAATCCGATGACTGCAGTCATCACATTCCATGAGCTGAAATCCATTTGAGGCATTCGTTCAACAATTAACTGCTGCCCTTGCCCTTGCTCGTGCCTTAGGTCGGGTATTTTGAAATGAAAAAAAAATTAAAAAATAAAATCCTAAATCAATTTCAAATGCAAAATCTCTGGTAAATGCCGCCCTTGAAAGATGACTCTCACACAATGTCTCCAGATGCAGTCGTTGGGCATCCACGGGTAAGAAAATGAAAAATTAAACAAAATTTTTTAATGTAGACTTAAGTCTTTAAAGTTTAATAATATTATATTTATCATAACAAATAAATTAATAATATTAAAATTTAAAACTTTAAATTTAACTATGATAAATCTTCGTTTTTTAAATTTAAAAAAAAAAAATCCTTATTTTAATACTTTTTTGCAGGGGGACGTGGGAAACTTGGAGACGCCCAGAAAACTCCGAGACGCGTAGAAGTCTCTCTCTGAAGGAAACATTTAGGGGACGACGGGGGGACGAGGAGACGGTGGGGGGACGGGGAGACGGCGGGAGGACGTTTCCTGACGTCTTTGTGTCTCGGAAACATCCCCGTCTCCGAGACGGTTCATTTTTCGAGGGGGATGCGTCCCCGTGGAACTAGGTGTTGAGCACAAGTCTTGTGCTTTCCCTCTTCCTTTGTTGGTATTTTTACCTTCAGTAGGAACCGTTGGGACTTGTGTGCTCACTAGGAACTGCACCACAAGCTCATGTAGCTTGCCCTCCCTTTGTCGATGGTTTCATGCCAATCAAGAACCACCACCACTTGCATGCATTCAACTTACCCACACACCATCGAAGCTTAGGCCGGGATTAGGAACTAGGAACCATTGGAACCAATGGTTCCTAGTTCCTAGGGAACCCTTGACCACATCCCTTTCTATAATCTTTTGCATTCCTTTGTCTTGTCAGGAGTTCCTACACCAGTAGGAACCATTAGGACTTGGCCAATTTTCTGATTTTGATTTTGGCGAATAGGGTGAAGGCAAGGAAATACAACACAACCAAGAGCACAATATGACATGATGGCCCATATATAAACTTCTTAGATCAGTTATTGATGAGGGATCATGCCACAGAGGCACACAAACGAAAGGAAATTTTAAGCAAAAAGGACAATGGGAAATTGTGTCCCAACTCACCCAAGGTAGACCATAAACCCTTAGGAGTAATCATTGCATTTTTTATTTTCTATGTATGGTAATTCTGAGGAATTGGGAGCTCAAATGAATCAGACTCCACTATTAGAGCAACAAACACCAATAGAGAAAAGTAGACAATGTATAGCAATACTCTACCTTATAACCTCTCAAATATAAATCACTACTGAAAATGAAGTGCCCCCAAGCAAAGTCAATGACCAACTTCAACAAGTTTCCTAGAAATGAGCCAAAGTAGTCAAAATCACTTCAAATTGAAATTTTAATTTCTGAGGCATAATCTGGAAAAATAACATAGATGGATGTGCAATGCTCAAAAATGCTTTTTCTATGCCTATAGGAACTCCAAAACTAGATACCGTGGACACAAGATATGTCTTGTTAAAAAGAAGCAAATTCGGGCTTCAAATTGAAATATCTGGTACCTATAGCAACATTTGGGAAAAAAACTTGTACCATTGTGAAGTACTTAGAATTAGTTTTCTAGACACCTAAGAAAATGAAAAATCGATACCTTGGCAAAAGGTAGTGTCTCTTGAAAAAATTCTCCCCCTTTAGGCAAATGAAATGGGGTCCTCTTGAATTGTTCTAGTGGTGTTGGTGGCTTGGGTGGCAAACATGGCAATTTTGTCGAGCCAAGTAGAGTGGAGTTGGTGCAGAGATTGAGCAATGTGTGGGTTGAAAAGAGGTTGTGCTGCACCAAAGCAACAGGTGGTGGGGTTGTGCCACCCACCACCAATAAGCCCCTACAAGATGGATGGGATCATGGCCTACGATCCATAGGACCACCTGTTGAATGAAACCTTGCAAAAACTAAAATGATTTTTTAATTGAACCATTGTACCTCCAATTGATGATTGCTACTACCGGCCATGATGTAGATGGTACAATGTCAACCCTCATTGATGTAGGTGCAAAATATCTTGTGAATCTATCAAAAATATCAGCCAATTGGTACTATCTATCTATTTTTTGACAAGTTCAGATTGTACAGACATATGGATTGTATGGAATTTTTGCCAATAACTTTATGCAAACCATAATCTAAAATTTTCCAACTACAACCGTATCAAGTTTTATATTGATTTATAGGTTTTTGGGTTTTCTAGACTTAATGGAGAGGTCCACTTTGTACCAAAATGCACCCAACATAAATTCCTGCCAAAAACACTCTCAAATTGAGAAGGGGCGTGTATATTTGAAACTCTAATACCATGTAAAAGTCACAATAGACTCAAGTAGCTAGAATCATATACAAAACCAAAAACAACCTTCCACAAGAGAGTATCAAGAAATAAATGTTAGATTATGCAATACATACCATATGCTACAAGATACAAATGGAATTACATAATGTGTAAGAGGACCCTTGCTTATATAGGCAAGGTGAAAAATATGACAACATAGGATTATGACAAGTGTCACAATCATATGACATGGGAGACAAAAAGTAAATGACCTAAATTTGCCCTAAGTAAACTAAGTGTGAATAGGACCTAGATGAGAATTGATTGGGTAATATACCCTATTCACACCAACAATACATGGAGAACACTCCATAACCCCTAGGAGAAGCATACTCATTCTTAAACTACAAGAGAAACTTGGTACTGACAAATGCTTGGCAAGTCCTTACCTCCTTGCTTGTCTAAAAGATCTGCTCTTTGAAAATAAGGCAAAATTAAATGTTGAAGTGGGTTGTACATTAACAATGGTGGGAAGCAAAAGTAGCTGAGTTATTATCAAATCTGCTGAAGATATAGCACCCCCTATGCACTCCCATAATAACACTACACTAGCCACACAAAATTTCCCCATCATGCTTACCCTTTCTTTGCATCACTCTAATGCTGCCTTCTTGCCTCCCAACAAACTCTGCAGGTCATTTTCCTTTTTGGGCCCTTGGTCACCCTTCATTCTTGGTCCTTGGGCTTCCACAATGACATAACATTAAGAAGTCAGCCCACCTACTTTGCAACATGAGATAAACCCTGGTTTGCATCTCCTAGAAATAAGAGATGGGTCAAAGACAATGCCATAGTTGTGGCTATTAATACTATTGAGAGTAGCATTAGATTTCTAAATGAGAGTCTTGCTGCCCAAGGAAACTTTAAGGTCATGGCATCTACATATAGATGCATCGCCATCTTGAGTGCTATCTTTCAACAACAAAGCTACCTTATCAAAAGAGCACACAACATAAGGTACAATGAATGTGCAGCTCTATTATCAACCTTCTCCCAAAAGATTAGTATCTCAAGGGGAGGCACTTGGTGACATTGGAGGTTCTAATCTCCCGCCAAAACAAGTGACACAAAATTGGCTCGTGGTTGAAAATGCCACTAGGAAGTAATATGGACCGTTGGTTCAAGGAGAGCATCCCAACAATACATGCTACCCTATCTAATCTGCTATTGTTTCTTTTTTCATTATTGACTGTTTTTTATGGGGGGTTTCTAATACGATTTGAACTACCTTATGCAAAACTCTTATCTCTGATATATTGAATATTATCAGTCTTTCACAGGGATGTGTCCCTAAGGGTTTGGGTCATGTCCTTGATGTCTGGGATATCTTGGAGAGTTGGGGACTTGGAGGGGACATCTGCGTTTTTTGAGGATTGGACAGCATGCTCCATTTGTTGCATAAAATTAAAAAAATGTAATTTTTTAATGAAAAAATGCTTAAATCCCCAAAAAAACAAAAAAGGGGGAGGATTGTCATTGCTAATTCAGAATGTTGTTTTTTCTTTTTCAAAATTCAGCATTTTTCATTTGTTTTAAGTTATTTTAATAGCCATCTCCTTGGTGTCACCAAAATTTGGGAAATTTCTTGCCGTTTCTTAAACTGCATTCCTGCATCTTCCAATCCCTCATCCCAGAAACTTGGAGAAACACTGGATATTATATGCTATTTGTTGCAACACCATGCCTAACTACTGCAGCACTTTCCCTTCACCTCTCTTTCTATACTGTTTATGCAACTCTTTTTTTCAAAATATGCATTCTTCCAAACCTTATAGGCCAACCTTGGGTTTGGTCTATTCTACCCCCATGTTAATACAATTACTTGAATATTTTCTGAGAAGAAAGAAAATGATACTCAATTCTGAATATTAGGACAAAGTTATGGTCCTTGCACGGTGTTGTCACTAGACCACAATTTCATTTGCAAAATAGTGGCAGCACAAGAAAACAACATGAGAATTTTGATAGCAGCACTACATTCCTCTTGAAAAATGCTATTTAAAAAAATTGCATCTAAATTTAGAGTCTGAATGACATGGAGAGAGTGCTGGCAGCAAGGAGAAGCATTGACTTGTCAACAATATGATGTAGAGAGAAAAGATGCTGTCGGTGGAAGAAATAAAGGTGAGCTGATGTGGAATGGAAAAATGGCATTGTTAGACTATTGAACACTTTCAACTTTTTCTGAGAACGCAAGGAGTCAATGAAGATTCCATTAGAGAAAAGCAGTTTAATTGGAGCTAAAGTTTGTGTAGTGTTGTACCCAAACCAAATTTTTTGCTTCATTAAGGCATTTTGCTTAAAAGAGTCTAAACATTGTTAAAATGATGTCAAAATACAGTTTTTGGGTAAGTCAAGTATGGACTTTGGTCAATACCTGGAGGTCAGAACCTGAACCTGAGACTTAAAGCAGGACATATTATGATGGAGAAGTGCTTCACGACAGAATTATACTCATACCAGGTCATTTCAGTGGCTAGAATAGTGTTTACGGAGCTAGAAATAGATGACATTTTGCAGAAAGTAAATCTGCGCCTCTGTAGCCCAGGGGCGCCCTTCTTTTTGAAGGCTCAGATTTAGTTGCACGTGCTTGCAAATATGTTCAATCTATTTAGAATTAGTCCAGCTTTCCGACGAGCTATCAAGCGAAGTTATCCGAAGTGCAGAACTCCGACAATCGAAGTCAGAAGTTGAAGGTACGAAGAGGTTGCATGTCACAGAGGCTGTCAAATTTATAGTTTTTGTGCCCTTGTAGCCCATTGGCGCCCTTGAATTTGACCCCTCAGATGGATGAATCTGCAAAATCTGTTTTCGGGGGAACTTTTCTAATTCAGTTCAGCTTCACAACGCACCAGTTTGTGAGATGATCCGACATTCTGAGTGATTGTAGTAGAGGTTCTACTAAGCATGTAAAACAAAGGGTGGAAAAATGTAGAAATACACACCTGGGCCAGGGGCGCCTAGCCTTTAGGCTTTCTAGATGGGGTTTTTAGCAGTCACAGTCTTCACGAGACTTGTGCGGAATTCTCCTAGCTATCCAACGAGCCCAGCTATTAGCCTCCGGGATTTGTCAAACGCTCGTACGTGAGGGGTTAGTATAGAGTGTTGAAGAAGTTAAACAACCAGAAAAATGGCCGTGTGGTAAATACACTCCCTTGGAAAAGGCGCCCTTCTTTTTGAGGTCTTAGAAGCAGTTTTCTTGCTTCGTCACCTCCAGAGACATCTCTTGTAAGTTGTTCTAGCTACGCAGAGAGATTAATGGTGCGCGAATCGAAGCACTCCAGCTCCTGGTGTTAGGGGTCAAAGTATGGTGTTCAGATGAAATTTACGCTTTTGTCAAATTAGTGATTACACCTTCATAGGCCAGGGGCGCCCTTGCTTTTGGGGTTCCTATTGCAACTTT
>VDFB02113998.1:0-38655 GCA_007258455.2 Sequoia sempervirens
TCTCAATTTGCATGTATGTTTTCAACTAAAAGGGTTTCGGTCAAAACCCTTTCGCCTGAAACTATCTATGTGGCATCCTTGTTGGTAGCCACCTCATCTTTTTTCATAAATTTCTGAAAATTTCCACTTGAGCATGATATTTCTTCAATCAGGATATTTTTTTTCAAAAAACTAAAAATACCCTTTGTAAAGCTCAAAGTCAAGAGTCCATTTTTTTTTTGAAATTTTGATTAGTTTTTTTTTTTTTAAATAATGAAAGTAGGTTGGTAAAATAAAATTGAGGGTGAATAGAAATTAAAAAATACTAAAAAATATTTTTAAAAAATGAAAAATGCATGGTGCAATAGAGGAGATAATTCTCTCCAAAAGGGTATAATTTGTTTTTTAAAAATGATAAAAGAATTAGACAATAGTTGACGTCAAATGAAAACTATCAAATTCTAGTATGTTTGACTTTAACATGTTATTACAAGGAAAATATACATAAAAAATTTTAATTTCCTTTTACATACAATATATATTGAAGTTATATATTTGGGGAAAAAATTTAAGGGAAAATAAAAATATTTTCTATTTTTTTCTTGACATCAACTCATGTGACTTTTTTTTGAAATTTTCAGGAATTCAAAACCTACTCTTAAATTCATAGAAAAATATTGAAGTTATTTTTACAAAAAAATGAGAATTTATAGGAATAAACTTCAGTAAGAGTTCTAGATTTTATTAGTTTACATCATTTTGAAATTCAAAACATAAAGACCACTTTTATGTGATCGAAGTTGAGAACTTTATTTTGTGTTGGTTGATTATTTTATAAAAGTGTGAAAAAAGTTTGTACCTTTACCCTTCTATAGGGACAAATTCTATAGCTACTCATGAATTGATAGTTTCAACTTAGTCACCATTCATGTTGACATCTTTTACAATTGCATACGATTCTTTATATTAGTGTTGATCATAGTTTTGCATCATTTTTGGAGCAGCATTTGAAAGAATCATCATCATCCTTGGTCTATTGAATCTGCATCACTTTTCACATTATTATACATTGTCACCTTCTTCAGTTAAGATTGGGACTCTTGAAATTGTGACATTTGAGCATATTTCAGAGACTTATATCCTTCTTCCTCCATATTTCTTACAAGAATGGGAAGATATCCTACATAAATCATTGGTTTTATTTCTTCCCAAGAGGAGGAATGTTGTTCAACAATCCTGGACCAACTTTAGAGTTCCATGTCAAGAATCCACCATTATTGTAGAAGATTGTACATTTAATGGGGTCACTTAACCTTCTCTCTTCTCTCTTAGAGGGGGAATTTTTTGTCACATGGGTTTTTTTCCTTCACATCTTCTAGAGAGCATTTTCATTGTTTTTTCTCTCTTTTGGAGAGGAGTTTTTTCCCATTGGGTATTCTCCTTTTCTCTATATTTGAGAGATTGAATTTGTACATGGGTACCTAACATGACCTAGTAGCTAGAAGCCATCATCATCTTTGTATCATTTATATTTTTCTACTTCTCCCTAAGTTGCACTCAAGGCAGGTGTTTGTGTGAATAAATTTTACCTAACTAGCTCAGCTAGTAGTTCCTATTCACATGTTAAGTTTACTTTGATCCTATGAATATTTGAAGAAGTATTAGTTGACATTAGATCTTATCTTATATTGTCATTTACTTCTTGTGTCCTAGGCCATTTAATATTAGTTATCTCATTTCGTAAGATTAATATACTTCTCATGATCTTGTCTAATCCTATGTCTCACCTTGGCCTATATAACCAAGGGTCTCTCACACATATCATATCCATTATATTTGCATTCTCTAATAGGAATACCGTTTATTCTTGTCATATTTGATCTTCTAAGTATATTGTTATTTTCACTGGCCTTTAGATCTTATGTGGCTATCTCCATAGACAAATATTATAGTGTGAGTAAGTGTAAGAAGTTGGGTCCACTTTTTGGTCAAAAGGTGAAAGTATTTTTCTTGAAAATTAATGTTTTTCATAGTTGGACTAAAAATTTGAAGCACATATACATACAATCTTTAAAAAGTCAAGTAATATAAAATGTAGGATTTTGAATATAGTTTTGAAAAATGTAGTTTAATCTAATATCCAAATGATAATAAATAAATTTTGCATAAGCTTATACATAAACCAATTTTTATAAAGCTAGTTTTTTAGGACCATAACTTGCACATGAGTGGAAGCATGATTTTACCTAAATACAAGTATTTTTCCAATTCCTTTGCTGTAAAGATCTGTATTATACTGAAGAATGATAACTATTTTTTTAATAATGCTTTTCTAAACATTTTTTTATTAATTTTCATTGGCCCTAATTGTTATTTTTAAAAATCCCTCATGTACGTCAACCATAGTTTGAGCTAAAATAATCATAAAATGATTTTTTAATTGTGTAAAGAATGATGTCTAGATTGATGACATATACTTTAAATAAACACAAAAAATATATTATTAAAAAATAACTAATACCTGACATCTCAAGTTCATGAACTATTTTTCTCATAAATTAATCAATAAATAAAACAAGTCCAATTATAAAAAAATACATATTTAAAAACTACACATCATCATCTATAATAGGCTTTAATTTTGTTAATTTTTTATGAAAAAAATCATTAGCCATATTGCTAAAGTTATTTTTTCTCTTGCTGATTTCATGACTTGTACTTGCAAGTATAAGGCTAAGGGACATGATTTGAAGCCTATGACAAAAGAAAAATCATGGGTTTCAAATTTTATGAAATGTGTACTTGCTCTAAAATGTGTACCCATTCTAAAAAGGAGTAGGAACATGATGTAATTAGAAACGAGACCTTGTTTTAAAAAGTAAAACAAGTACCCATTTAAAAAAATCAAGTACATGTTTTATAAATTTAGGTTCAAGGTTGTGATCCTAAGCGAGTAACCTTTTTTAAATGGGTACCCATTTCTATCAAGATTTTTCATTGGTGCTTCCCCTAAATGTGGGTCCGACTTCTTTCTTTGACCCATGCTCTGACCATTTTTATCTCCATATAGAAACAAATGATAAAATAATATGCTAAATGCTATTCACATTCAACACCAACATCAAGCTATACCAAAATTAAGGAACAATTCATTGCCATATATATGGGTGGAATACACTCCAACATAAAGGCATCCATAAAATATAATTATATAAAATTACATTTTATAAATTAGACATGGTTACACAACATGATTTCACATCACAAATCAAGCTAAAATACTCATACGATAAGGTGTTAAAACATCCCAAATTGTGCCCTATAATTATTACAATTAAAGAGTATCATCCCAAACATTGATGAATCATAACTTGCATAAGAGGATATAATAATGTCAAATTTAACCCTTATTACTATGGTCCAAAGGAATTTGTAATGATTAGAAGAAAGAAGAAAAACAAGAAGCATAATGCCATGAAATTCCAACATGCTTTCCAATAATCAATCTTTAGGTCCCTCTAGCCCCAACAATGGTTTAGCACCACTCAACCATGTAGAACCCTTAGGTCCACCCCACTACCTTAGGATATGGTCAAATTGGGTATTGATAACACATACAAACAAGGAGTACATGTCAACACACAATACTATAATATATACAAGTATGTGTAGAAACACTCATGTACCACTATGCAGAAGTGACTGCAGCCTATCATGGTCTTAAGTTGCCACAAGTAAAAGGCTATAAGAAAGTATGAATTGAGGGGGACTCTCTCAATATCATCAATAATTTGAAGAATTGTGCTACCCCTTCA
Organism: Sequoia sempervirens; assembly: GCA_007258455.2. Lineage (NCBI taxonomy): Eukaryota > Viridiplantae > Streptophyta > Pinopsida > Cupressales > Cupressaceae > Sequoia > Sequoia sempervirens. Next base: position 3,795 of record VDFB02113998.1, read on the forward strand.
TGGACTATTGATTCTTTGATTAGAGACTCTATTGATATTCTTAATTCTTTTGATGAATATTACATCTCTCATATTTTGAGAGAGGGCAATGAAATAGCTGATGTCTTCGCTAATCTTGGAGTTAGAGGTGTTAGGGAATGAGGTTTGAATGAACCTCTACCTATAGAGGCAATATCAAGTATTAATTATGATTGTTGAATTTAAAATGGTTGAGGATTTATTATAGCTTGTGACATGCATGACTATCTTCACATGGCTAATGATTATGTGGAGGAATGGTAAGCCATATTTGAAATGAGCTAATGGTACGGTGGTTGATATCTGTAGGGAACAGAAATCTAGGATCATAATTCTATTTTGCCTTAATTCAATTTTCACATGAATTTTGGGTATTCTTTGCATCATCTTCTTCAGGTTTCTTCTCATTGTGTTTAGAGCTCTCAAGATTATAGAATCTGCAAATTTTGTAGACATGGGAGGTGATAGGAACCACATGGATCCCTTCTCCTATGCAACTGCCAAGAAGAAGCCAGAAGTTTGGTAGGTGTTAGAGAAAGGAGGGTTGAATCCATAATAGGAGAGACTGCATGGTAACAATCCATGTACTACGACATTGTTTGCAAAAACATGGAACAACAGGGTGCTAAAGTTGGGTGGAATGGAGTTTTATGTGAATGAAGACTTTATAGAAAATATCACTAGGTTTCCCACATATGGTATGAAATTTTTTAGAGACAACGAGTCGCAAACTGCTATGCAAATTTTCTTCAAGGGAGATGAAGCTAAGGACTTGAAGATGATGAAGAGTGGGGGTTACTATAGGAGCTCTCTCAAGGCGTTGTGGGAGATGTGGATGAGGAACTCATGTGTTATATCACCCTGGAAGGATGATTCTCTATGGTAAATGCTTACCATTTCCTTATGCTTAATCACTTCTGTCGCAAGAAAAGAATTTCCTTTCCTTGTTATTTCCTGGTGTTGTTGGATTCTAGTCTCAAAGATCATAAGAGAAACCCCAAAAATATAGTTCTGCGTGTGGGGTTAATCCTTTTAATTTTAGAGTATGCTAAATCTTTTGAGGTGGCTAAGCCAATTGCTACACCTAAGGATAAGCAGTCAAAGTCAGTCGAGTATGAGGCAGTCTCTGAAGAGGAGCCAAATAGTAAAAAAAGGAAGAAGAGAAAACTTATCTTGGAGAAGGAGTCAGATTTTGAGGAGGATGTGGACTTTGTCCTAGACTCTCTTGCTTCTATGGAGGTGGTTTCACAACCCCCTACTGTGGGGAAGTCTAAGAAAGGGGTTTTGTTCTCTAATAAGGGTTATGATAACTTGCCATGATGAGGTGGCTACTAATTTGCTGAGTATTGGCTTGAAGGAGAAGAATTATTTCTATGGTGAGGCATCATCGCCTCCCCCTATGACTAAGTAGAAGGAGCTGGAGGTGGGAAGTAAGAAGAAATGGGTTTTAAGGTCTGTGAGTCAAATGTTGGAGAGGAACTCTCCTCTCACGATCATGGGTGGATAGGATGCTGATGATACCCCGGTTGTGAGCCTAGACTTACAAAAGAAAGGTAAGGTTGTGGTTGTTGGTGGATAGGATGATGTGGATACCTTGACTGCGGACCTGGAGTGGATGAAGAAAAGAAAATATTTGGTTGAGGAGATTGTGGATTCCATCTGCAAAATCAAAATGTTGGTTGCTGCTGGGAAAGGTAAGGAAGTCTCTGTCAGTCAGGATAAGGTAAGTTCCTTTGAGGAGAAAGATGCTACGAGAAAGGGGGCTTTTAATTTTGATAGGGAAGATAACTCTGATGTTCTAGAAAATGCTAGAGAGGGTTCCATTGTTTTATTCAAATTATTCAAATGGTTTTTTCATGAGCTTAATATCACAAATTTCAAAGTATGGGGTGTAATGATTAAGGTTGAAGAGTCCTCTATTCAAAACTAGATTGATGAATTGTTTAATTCCTTGAATATTGTGGTAGAGAAAACTCTTAAGATTAAACAAAATCTGGAAGGTAGAGTTCTCACCCTGGAGAATCAATTGGAGAAAATTTGTGCTAGCATGGTCAAGGGTGGGGATGTGACTAAGTCTGTGGTTAACTTAGAATCTTTTGGTATTACCTCTCCTTTTGTTAGTGCCAAGAATTGCAAGGAGATTGTTCATGTTGAAGAGATTGGTGTTGGTGGCAAGCTGATGGAGGAGGAGGTTTCTGTTGATAAGGGTGGGAATAAGAATAATGTTTCGATTAATGAGGTGAATATGGATGGGCCTGGGGCTATAACTAGAAACAAGAGTAAGGTTTAGGCTGGGGCTCTTGACAAAGAACTATATAATGTCTTGGATGATGCTCAGAAGGCTGCGGTGAGTGACATGGAGGCTGCTGATATCCTAAAGAACATGTAGTGTTGCTATTTAGGGTCCTCCCTTTTGGTTGATTTTTTGTTGTTGGTTTGTTACATATGGGATGATTTATACTTATTGTAGTTTTCTTTAGTTTCAGCTGCTTTCTTTTGTAACTGGTTTTAGGTCCCTTCAAAACCCATTTTTTTACCTCTAATAAGAAACACTCATGCCAACATAAGTATAAAAATAATGCCAAATAAGATTCATGCATGACATTTATCTACATCATTAATTCACACCAATCAATATTTGAATAAAAAATCCAAATATACATTCAAAAGGGTTTCCACACCATTAATATATGAAACTAAAGATACATAATTAAATGCTACAACCATACATTTACAAGAATTTGATACACAAACAACACTCACATAAATGATATCAACATGTGCTCAATGTGAAATCCAATGAAAAGATAGGAGGGTCCTAGATGTAGACTAAAGAGTACCATCTAATTTGGAATGCCAATTAAATAGGTTATTGAGCATCAAACTCAATGAGTGGTGAAATGTCCCTTTCTCCAATTCAAGAACCTTCTAAGGTATTTGATCCTTGGTGAAGAATTATCTTGCTTATGTATATATTATTTAGTTTGAACTCATTTCCAATAGTGGCATGGTGCAATGGTTAAGTTGTTGTGTTGTTGTTCTTTCCATCAAGGTTCAAACCCCATTTGGATGTAATATTTGAGAATTTATATTAGGGATGAGGTCCCCTATTTGTGACCTTACCGATTCATAACTCCACGTCAAAAGTGTTTACCCCTCGCAATAAAAGAATTAGTTCACACTCATTATAAGGTTTATCTTATTTAAAACCCCACTTTTCTTTATTCATAATCTCCTTTAAAAAATATAGCTAGTAGTAAGAACCTATACCTCATTCCAAAATGATCAATGACCCAAAATTATAGTTTTGGATTGACACAAAAAATAATAAAAAATCTATGACACATTACTTGATTATATAGAATCACAATTACACAAGGAGACTACTCAATTTCCATAATAAAATAGAAAAATGATATTATATTTCTTATTTTTCCATTTTCAAAATGACTAAAAATTGTATAATATTTCCACAATCCACCTAAGATGACATCATCTTGAATAAAATTTTATTTCCCAGACTAAATATTTTAAAATTTTAAGCATACACTTAATTATAGAAAATAGAAAATGCAAAACATCTTTGTTTTCAACTCATAATTACATAATAAGATTTTAGGGAAAACTCATAACCTTGGCATTTAAAAAAAATAAAAAATGGGGAACTTATGATCTGATTATATGTGATCTTATGGACATTCGACAAGATGGATTTCATAATTTGGAATCTTCTAAATGTAGATCTCTAATTATCCATTTCATAATTTGGAATCTTCTACATGTATATCTCTAATTATCTTCATCTATTGAAACATTGAACCTATTTTGGGGATGATTTTGTTTGTTTTTAATGTAAAAAAAAATTCAATGACATGGAGCCATGTTTTCCCCCCATATCTTGGTGTTGAATCATCATTAATTAGTGGAAAAATACATGACCACCTAGAGGGTTAAGCAACGCACATGAAAAAATCCTAACATTTGAAAACCAACCTTTAGATGGGAAAACTTGAGCCCTTAGCTTTTAAGGACCACAAAGGACCTGACAATTGGTTTTATTTTTTGACATAATATTAGTCTTGAGTGGGTTTTGAAAGTAGATGAAATACAATGTGGTTTTGATAGGTTTAGAGATGACAAAGAACCCTTGTCCTTAGCAATTGATGTTCAAAGGGGTTCAAGAGGCTATCTTATAGGCTAGTTGTGGCATAGGAGGGAAATTGCTTATTTTGTCAGTAGTTTTTATTCTTAGTTGACCAAATATCTTACATGATTAAAATAACTATATTATTTAATCATACCTATAATCTCTACACCCAATTTCTAGAATAAAGGGGTCCTAAGTACACTTGCCCCTCACATCCCTCATAGTTCCAATATTCTCTCAACCAACTTTCAAGAATAAAGGACACTTAAATACACTTGTTCACTACATCCCTCATGGTTGCAACTAATTACTAATTTTAATAAATGCATCCTAGCTCTGCACATTCCAACAACCTCCATCATAATCCTCCTTAATCCTCTCATTCATTCCTGACCATTGATCTCTTCATCACATCTCCACCACCCATTTTCCTCTTTCAAAAGTTTATAAATTGAAGCATGCTCCCATCCATTTCATCTTTTCATCTTTGGTAAATATATGTTGTTAAAATAAGTATATTTTTTGCAAGAGCATCCACATTCCAACCAATCATTTGGAGAAAATCAAATTCACAATGAACTTCTTTGGTAATATTATTTTGAATCTTTGTATTGTTATTTGAATTCCTTTGACAAATATATGAGGTTTGCTTTGGTTTGGTTAGGAATTTCCATTTGTATAGGTCATGAGATATCAAATGTCCTATTAACTATATGATTTATTTGAGAAAATCCCAAAAAAATTACAATCTTTGCAACTCAACCTAATTATGAACTTTAAATTCATGAATCTAATAAGATAACACTATTAAAAATGTTACACACAAATTAATATCAATAATTTAAAAGTAAAATAACTTGTTACATCTTATTTAATTTAATTTTTAAAAATTCTTTAATAAAATTTTGAACCTCAAACTTATTTAACCTGAACAATAAGAAATAACTTTCAAATCACAAACCAACAAAATAAGTAGTTAAATTATAATTCTCATAGCTTTGAGAGTCATAAAAAACAACATCAATTTATAAACTCAACATTTACATTATGAAGATAATTATTATGGCCATTACTGAGTAGTATACTCTAGGAACAAATTTTATCTATTAACATCCTATTCCTCATCATCGTTTAATAAAAACCATTATTAAATCCTTAAGCCTTTATAGGATTAATGACAAGCCTAATATAAGAAACCTTATAATATCCCCTTGAAACTGTTTGACAAAACAAAGGCCAAATTGAAAACCCTAAAACCATACACAATCCAAACCCTCAAGTTCTTAACATGTAGAGTTATTCTCTCCCTAACATGTTTGGCTTGACTCCTTGTAACCAAAATTTGAATGACACTCATACATGCATTTCCCTCATCTATCATGGAACTCTTATTAGATACTTTGCAAAAGAAAAGAGTGCTAAAGCCAACATAAATAATGGTATTTGTAGTGAGTTCCTAGAGTTCATTCACCCATATCCACAAAAACTACATAGACATTTTGTGGTAAAATCATATTGATATATCAGATTTTATGAAATCACAATGAGAATAGTGCTCAAACCAATGTATTGTAATCATTTGAGCCTAAAGTAGTGCAGAGAAATTAGATCATATTTAGAGTATATGCAAACATGAATCAAAATATTATGCTAAAAAATAAGTTTCATTGGCAAACCAATCAAGTTTTCACAAACTTGTAGATTATAAGATCTGGAACAACATCAATCTATTTTGATGTTTTGTCTTCGAAAACATCAATAAGTACCCAAAAGTCATAAAACTAGTTTTAGAAACAAAAAAACCCTTGCAATGTTGATGAACCTGCATAGAATAGTGATGATTAGCCAACATATACATGTACTCCTATAACAATGACAGACAAGGTTATAAGACTGGAATATATGATGGAATGAACCAAAATGGATCTTTTGTTGGTTCCAAACCCAGCGACATTTTCTTATATTTTTCCTTAAGAGAATTTTATTATTGATCAAAGTCAAACTTTCCTTTTTGGTCTCCTGAGCTCATAACTTTTTGCCATGATCTCCAATTTTCACAATTCTTGTGGCATTGGAAATATATTGATGAGCTCTACATTTTTATTCATGCACTTTTCTAGATTCATCCCAGGCATTTTTTATTCAATTTTTTGTAATATTGCATTTTGGTTGATTACTTGGACATACTATAACCTGGAGAAGTTTTATCCACTTGGGAAGGCTTCATTTTTAATTTATATTATATTAAGAAAGGTTACTTTTGGTTTGAGGATATCATTATGAGATATTTTTTTGTAATTTTTCCATCTTTTATCAATCTTGGAATTATAAATCTAGAACACCATTCTAGCATTGTAAATGCATATATAAAGTGCCAAATATATTATTAGGGGTATTATTGATTGATTAATTGGGATTCTCTCTTGGTGCATTGTTTCAATTTATTTTCTTTTGCTCTTGTTTTCATGAATCATTCTAAGTTACATCGCTAACATCATATACCTATTCAACATGACATCAACATGCATGGAGTATACTAATGAATAAAGGCCACTCTCTATGTTGAAAATAAGGTACTTGAACCTACATATGATGAGAAAAAGAAAAAAAAGATGATTGAACATAACAAAGATCTTGGATGTCTTCGTAAATTAGTTTCTCGAGATTTATTGTTTCAAATTGAATCATGTAAGAATTATCATGAGGCTTGGGACAAACTGAATAAATTGTATGTTTCTATAGATGAAGTAAGAGGCTATCAATTTTATAATGAATTAATGATCCTTGATCCTAGGAACTTTAACAATATTCAAGTCTACATCACTAAGGTTAATGATCTAAAAAACCAATGTGAAGCATGTGGAATTGATAAGAAGGATATTCAATTAGTCTACAATTCATTGAAAAAACTTGGTCCTAATTATGCTGCTTTTATTTTTACCTTTCGTACTCATGTAGATTGACTATGGGGTCTGCATATACTTCACCTTCATTTGTATCATTTTTTGAGATATTGATACATGAGAAACAAAATCTTATCTCAATGGGTCTAATCATGTCATCTAAATATTAGGCATTGTTGGCTAGTTAGGTGATAGAATTAGAATATACTAATAAGAAATAGAAGAAATCAAAGAATAATCCACATTTAGATCAACCAAGAAATAAATCCTCTTCCATAGATAAATCATCTATGAAGGAGAAGTCTACATGTTTGTATTGTAAGAAGCTTGGGCATGATGAACATTCTTGTTATAAGAAGGATATTGATGAGTTGAAACATCTGCTAAAAAAGAATTAGATTAATTTTCCTTCTAAATGCCTAAGTCACCTTCTTCTTCTTCTTCTTTAAAGCAGTCTAAAAAGGACAAACATCAAACTACAGGAAAAGCTCTTTGTGCTTTTTTCAAGTCATGGATTAGGGATATGGCTTCTAGACTTGGGAGCATCTCATCATATGGAATATTTTCAGTCAATATTCTCTTCTTTTGAGCCTTGTACTATATCTCCTATTTTGGTGGGAAATAATACATACATGAGTGTACTTGGGAAGGGGTCTATTATTTTTGGGGAAAACACTTTCAAGGATGTTTTGTGTGTTCCTCATTTGACAAACAATCTCCTTTTCATATATAAGATTATGCATGGTGGATATGGGATGACTATGGATCTTTCACTCTTGATTTAGTCATCATTCAGGACTTGGAGAGTAGAGAGATTCTTGCTACTAGGATGGTTGATCATTCATCATGGTTGTATACCTTTACATTTTTTTCTTTTGATGGTGACAATGTTCCTTTGGTTGTTGATCACATTTCTAGTGTGAATCATGATTTAGAGGAGACATTTTGCTTCTTGAACTTGGGTGTTCTCACATTTGATCTCATTCTTGAGACTTACATTTCATCTCCTTTGTCTTCTATTACAATTGATAATGCTCATATTGGCAAAGGTTTTTCCTCTTGTGATTTAGTGTAGGAAAATATTCATCGCCTTCCAACTACATATACTTGGGGTGTATATGTGACAAAAAATGGTGGGTTGGTTGTTGAGTCCCACATTTTAGATTTGGGAGACACTATTGATTGCATACATCTTTTTGATGAGGATGATCCTTCTTCAATTGTTGTGAGGGAATACTCTGTCCCTCCTATTCATTCTCTACATGATCACTCCTTGTATTTTGATATGAGTGTGGCTAATTCTGGAAAACATTTAGAGGAGGCATCTATGCCTTTATATTAGGTTCTACATCTGTTTCTAGGAGATTTTGAATTGATATCTTCAATTATGTGGCCTAGAATGCCTATTTGGAGTTTTTCAACTTTTGAGATTGACATGGAGACACTTGAGCGTAGTTTAGAGAAATCATGTATCTTTCTTATTCCCACATCTTTCTTTCAAGAATGGGAAGACATCTGCAAATCATCCTAGTTTTGTTTCTTCCTAAGGGGAGTAATGGTTTTCAATGAGATTGGATTATCTTCAAAATTCATTGTCAATCTTCTACCATTGAGGGGGGCTACATGATCTCTCTTATTCTCTCTTATTGGGTGTCATTTTCCTTGGATGGGCGTTTATCTCTCTCATGCATCATTGGGATCATTTTGTATGTCATCTCTCTTTTGGGGAGGATTTTTCTCCCACTGATTTTTCTCCTTTTATTTATTTGTGAGATATTATATTTACATTTGTACATGGGTAACTAACATGCCCTTGTAGTTGGGACCTATCTTTGTGTCATTTTCATAATCAACTCCCTAAGTTGTACTTAAGGGGAGTGTTGGTGTAAATAGGTGTTTTCCTTATCTAGTGTTATTTAGGTCCTATTTATATGTTAAGTCCACTTAGGTCCTAGGAGGGAATATTTCTACTTAAACACTAGTTGTCACTTATCTTTTTAAATTTAATGCTTGTGTCCTAGTTCATTTAATATTCTTTAGGGTAGTTATTTCATTATACAAGATTAAGACACATATCAAGGTCTTGTCTAATCCTATCCCACACCTTGCCTATATAAGAAATGAATCATTTGTACATCCTAGGTAATTCATTTCATTCTAAGTCCAATATATCACTATAATATTGAGTATTGCATATTGGCCATATCTTGAATCCATTGTTGCAACTTCATGTTCTTGCTTTTCCCTCTTGTAGAAGGTTTTTTTTGGTTTTTACAGGTGATCCTGAAGGCTTGAGTCCTTGAGTGACTCTAATTTTTTTTTCACAAGTAATTCTAAATCATTCTCACTTTGAGAACTTCTAAGGCTCCATTGAAGCTCATATAGACTCATTTTTAGGTGCATTTTATTAAAAAGGTGAATAAAATTTATGTACTTCATAGTGGTGCTATCAATTTATAGTCATTATGGTAAAATTTGTAGTTTTTGCATAGAGCCTTATTTTTTAATTGTATTGAATTGATCATAGTTTGATCTAATATTATTTTTGAAATTGTAAGCATTGAGAGCATCATAAATTGTCACCCTTGACAATTTCACACTAGAATTTTCTCCTAGACTATGTGTATGGACCTAATCATATTCCTAATTTCCTAAATTATGCATTCCATGGCCCATTTAATCATTTAGCAAGGAATCAAATGTATAAAATAAAAGTAGACATTTAATATTTTTCCAGGCTGATACTTAACATCCCCAAAAATAGGGCCTAGGTAAGGGCACCTTTAGAAGCCTTGTCCACCTATTTTAGCTACAAATTTTAGTATGTTGGGGTTGGAAATTTATTATTTAAATTTTAAATGATAAATATTGGCTATCAGGATTTAATTTGTGAGAAATTAGATTAATTGCATATAAATACCAAGCCACTTCACCATTTGAAAACTAACTCACAAGAATTGAAAATATTGGTGATCAAGAGCTTTTTGAAGCAATTATTATCAAGTCAGGAGAAATCAAGAGAAAACCTATTGTAGAATTTCATTGTCAAAGCATCATGTCAAGTTTTATGTGAGTTTGTTCATGTTTATGCATGGATTTTATTTGTGAGGACTAATACTTGTAGGTCTTCAAAGCAATCCAAGCCAAATTGCAATCAAGCTTTGAGGAGATGTTCATGAATTCAGTCCTTCAAGGAAATCAGATTTGAGTGGTGAGTAGTATCCAATTGTTGATTCATCATTCATTTATCATTTAGACTCTATCCCTCAAAAGGATAAGCTCTAGTTCATCAATATTTCCATTGTGGAGGTGGAAAAACCAACACAAGGTTTGAACGAGGCAAGCCCCTATATGGCACAACCCTTCCTCTCTCTTTGAATGTGCAAGTTACCTATCTAAAGAATATTGGAGAAATAGTGAAGACCATTTTTATATTATTGCATTCAAACCCTACAACTTGACAACATACAAAAACTCACTTATATCAACAACCGATGAAGATTCAATAGTGTGATACAAAGGAAGAAGCCTTTGATTAGGAAATTTGGAAAGAAGATTTTAGTTTTAGTCATCTAGATAAGGATTCCTTGGGTGGCCTTTTCTAGTCAGCTCAACTCAAAATTTGAATCATAGCTGCACACAAGTCTCCTCAGTCTATTTTTGATAATCAAATTTGTTTGTCAAGTTTTCCAGATTGTCTGTTTTTATATTAGAGTGGTGCATTACCATTGTTAGCTAGTCATATCATTACATTTCATCAAAATTGCATTTCATATTCATCCCAAAACCAAACATCATCTCACATCCATTCCATCCCAAGGTTTAGATCCTAAGGTTGGTTGACTCTCCTTCTAGGTTATAAATTAATCTTATGGCCTTGGATGATATGAACCTCAATGATACCCATGTTGGGAAAGCCTTGAAATCCTAAGTAAAGTACTAGGGTTTCACTTTTCCAACATACATTAAGATCAAAATTCCACTTAGCTTTTTATTGCAAGTAGAAATTGTAAGCATTAAGATCAAAATTCCACTTAGTTTTTTATTACAAGTGGAAATTGTAAGCATTGAGATCAAAATTACACTTAGCTTTTTATTGCAATTGGCAATTGTAATTGTACTACTTGTATAAAGTTCCAAATAATTTTTCTTGGGGTTTTTTATGATTGAGTGATTTCAAGGGGTGTCCATAGTTTTCATGAGAAAGAGAGTGAGAAAGAAGAGAAAAGTGCAGTAGATGTTGAGAGGAAAAAAGTTGCAAAAATTGAAGAGAAAAATAATGTTGCAGTAGTAGATGATTGTCTTTTGGAGGACTTAAAAGCATTAAAAAATGAAATTACAGCTAAGTGTGAAGGTGGAGAAGATATGGCAAAATATAGTGGCAAGGAAAAGGTTATATAGAAAGAGGTAATGCATAATATTTTTATTTTTATGATGAAGATGAAAGGGGATTTTGTGTAGATGAAAAGATGCACCAGATAGTGAGAAGATAGATGTTGCAGTGATACTAGAAGAACATGTGAAAACAAACGTAATGACTTATGTTTCTAAATTTTATGAAGATGAAAATAGAGATGATTTTCATTTTGAGATGAAAATGATAGTGAGTGTAGAAGGAGAAAAAGAGATGATACAAATAGATTTTTTTAGTATTGATTTGTATGTAGGGAAAGATTTGAATGATGCTACATACTGGTGTGTGGATAGTGCATATTTTCTTGTAGAAGCTATAAAGGATGTTGTAGGTGAAATTTGGTGGGGATGGCCGGTCAGTGGTGGGTTAAATCCCACAAGAGAAGAGAGGAGAATGCATGGTATTAGGAGGAGGAGGACACTACATGGTGGATAAAATCCCATGAGAGTTGAGAAGAATGGAGTGTAGGGTTGTTGGAGGAGGATGATGAATGTTCTGGTGAGATACTAGAAGAGGAGAAAGAATAAATTATCAGAGGTACCAATTTCAATGATAGAGTTTGTTGAAGATTGCTTGCAATCTGAAAGGGTGGTACTACCACTCAACTCCATTTTGTGAATCCATATTCACGAAAATTTTCCTATCTTGGGTTTTTGATGCAAGAGGATCCTTAATATAGTGACAATATTTCATCACCAAAAATATTGCTATTTTATTTTGTTGTTTTCAATAAGGGCTAAGGTGTGTGGAAAATAAATATTTTAATTTGTAACATTGTAATGCAAATATAATTTATAGAGGAAATATGCTTTGATAAAAGTTTCAAAGGCATTTAAATTGGAATATTCCATTTGGGGTGTGCAACTCTAGGTGGGACCACTTTGCATGCATGTTCTTGCATGATCATTTGCATACTTTACATGCATTCACATGTTGGGGCCACCAACTTTGCATGTGGGTGGATGTCCATATTTGGAGTCGTCAGAGCCATCAGGAATCAATGGAGGTGTCATAGTTGACCAGAGATGATTGGCCAAAAGATAGGTTCCCATGTGAGGGCCATGTAAACAATTAAGTGTTTTATATTTTATATTTTTATTCCCCTCAAGTTGGGCATGGAATTTATTAGGGGGTTTTGGTAGGTTGTTTTGGAAACCAACAATGGTTTTCCTCTCACACACTCTTCTATATATTGATGTTTGTTCATTTGGAGGAGGATTTTGGGTGAAGTGTGGTTGCATACCCAGATGCTCCCGAAATGAAGCTAGATTGCTAAAGGAACATATGTTGCAGATTTTTATTTGAAGAGAGAGTATCGCTCTTCATCATTCTCTCACACATTGTATATCCATTATATTTGCATTCTTTTCAATAAGAATAACATTTATTCTTGTCATATTTGATCTTCTAAGCATCTTGTTCTTTTCACTAACCTATAGATCTTGGGTAGCTATTTCCATAGCCAAATATTATAGTGTGAGTAAGTGCAATAAGTTGGGTCCACTTTTTGGCCAAAAGGTGGAAGTATTTTTCTTGAAAATTAATGTTTGGCATAGTTGGACTAAAAATTTGAAGCATATATACATACAATCTTTAAAAAGTCAAGTAATATAAAATGTAGGATTTTAAATCTAGTTATGAAAAATGTAGTTTAATCTAATACCTAGGTGATACAAATAAATTTTGCATAAGCTTGTACATAAATCAATTTTTAAAAAGTTGTTTTTTTAGGACCATAACATGCACATGAATAGAAAGCATGATTTTACCTAAATAAAAGTAGTTTTCTAATTCCTTTTTTGTAAATATATGTATTATACTAAAGATTGATAAAGAATTTTTTAATAATTATTTTCTAAACATTTTTTTATTAATTTATATTGGCCCTAATTGCTATTTTTGAAAATCCCTCATGTACGTCAAGCATAATTTGAGCTAAAATAATCATAAAATGATTTTTTTATTGTATAAGGAATGATGTGTAGATTGATGACATATACTTTAAATAAACACAAAAAAATAAAAGTTATTAAAAAATACTAATATTTGACATCTCAAGTTTATGAACTGGTTTTCTCATAAATTAATTAATAAATAGAAAAATAAGTCCAATTATAAAAAACACATATTTAAAAACTAGACATCGTCATCTATGATAGGCTTTAATTTTGTCAAAATTTTAATTCCTCCATACATAATTATAAAACCTAACTGATTTTCATTCTTGCATTGATTTAAAATCCAATATCTCCAACTTTGTCTTGGGTGACAACGTGGATAATATGCTTTTCATTCTCTTTCCCTCTCGTAAGGTTCCCACCCATCCAAATACAAAGGCAATAAAGTTTTTTAATTTATAACCTTTATCGAATGAATACCCTCCAAAGATTAAAATATTATATGCAAGAGTATGCACCCGCGTATGGCTTACTCAGTCATCCAAACATTTAATTAAATGCCATTTTCATTCAATGAGGTGGCACGCCCAAACTATATAGTGAGCAAATATACATTCTCGTCACTATTTAGACATTTAAATTATTTTATAATGAACTTGTATTTTTAAAGAAAATTAACAATATTTTAATATTTAAAACAAATGCATAAATTATAAATTACTCACCTCTTATAAATGCATAAAGATTATTCTTTTAAATATTAATAATAAAAACAATTGACGATTTTCCTTTAAATAGGAGTGTTATTAATAATTACTTCCAATTCCTTTATATTAATATGAGTTTTAAAATTATTGATAGATATTAAGTTTAATTCTTTTATATTTGATCGATTAAATAAATATTAAGTATTTTTGAGAGCCAATTAAATGTTCACCAAAAGACAATCCAAATTCAAGGTCCTTAAAGATTCAATTTTAATTTTAAATTCAAAAGAAATAACAGGGTGTTATATGACCAACAACATAGGTTAAGTGATCCTAACACCTAGGGTTGACCTTGTGGTTTACTTGACAACTCTGAACTTATAGTTCCAATCCTACTCAAATGACAGTCACAAACTTATAGGTTAGGTTTTAGATGGCACTAAACTTCTCTTCCATTACCCCTTGTACCTAATGATACTTTCCCTCCCTTCTCAGAGGCGATAACTTCTTGCATTCACTAGGTCAAAAGAAAATAGTTAGTCCAAAATGTCATTACATCTTTGCATCTGCACCTATGTAAGCATTAAAACATCTATCAAATGAACTTTATTAAACCAATTATATATATACATTGTATATCTCCATTCAATAAGCTAAGTAATGGCATAGATATGTACATGCTTGAGGAACGACATCGAGATAACTAGGGCACAATTTCAGAATATCTAGGGTGCAACATCAAAATAGCTAGGGCACATAAAAATAGCTAGGGCACAAGTGGGATGTAACACATTGCTAAAGTTAGTTTTTCTCTTTTTGTTTTCATGGCTTGTACTTGCAAGTCTAAGGCTAAAGGACATGATTTGAAGCCTAAAACAAAAGAAAAATCATGGGTTTCAAATTTTAAATTTTATAAAATACATATGCACTCTAAAACGTGTACCCATTCTAAAAAGGAGTAGGAACATGATGTAATTAGAAATGGGTGCTTGTTTCAAAAATAAAATGAGTATCCATTTAAAAAAAAGCAAGTACATGTTTTATAAATTTAGGTTTAGGGTTGTGATCCTAAGCGAGTACCCTTTTTTTAATGGGTACCCATTTCTATCACTAATGCTTCCCCTAAATGTGGACCCAACTTCTTTCTTTGACCCATGCTCTAACCATTTTTATCTCCACATAGAAAAATATGTTAAAAGAACACGCTAAATTCTATTCACATTCAATACCAACATTGAGATATACCAAAAGTAAGGAACAATTCATTGCTACATATATGGGTGGAATCCATTGATCCATAAAGGCATCCATAAAGTATAATTATACAAAATTTTATAAATTAGGCATGGTTACATAAGATGATTTCACATCACAAATCAAGCTAAAATACTCATAAGATAAGGTGTTAAAATATCCCAAATTGAGTCCTATAATTATTACAATTAAAGGGTCTCATCCCAAACATTGATGAATCATAACTTGCATAAGAGGATACAATAATGTAAAATTAAGCCCTTATTACTATGGTCCAAGGACCCAATTTATAATAATTATAATAAAGAAGAGAAACAAGAAGCATAATGCCATGAGAGTCCAACATGCTTTCCAATAATCAACCTCTAGATCCCTCTAGCCTCAACAATAGTTTAATAACATTCAATCATGTGAAACCCTTAGGCCCACCCCACTACATTAGGAGATGGTCAAATTGGGTATTAATAACAGACACAAAAAAGAACATGTCAACACACAATACTATAATATATAGAAGTATGTGTAGCAACACTCATGCCTTCACAAGTATAAAAATAATGCCAAATTTAACATTCATGCATGACATTTATCTACACCATCAATGCACACCAATCAATAAGTGAATAAAAAATCTAAATATGCATACAAAAGGGTCTCCACACTATTAATATATCAAACTAAAGATACGTAATTAAATGCTAACAACCATACATTTACAATAATGTGATACACAAACAAAACTCATAGAAATGGTATTAACATGTGCTCGATGTGAAATCCAATGAAAATATAGGAGGGTCCTAGATGTAGACTAAAGAGTACCATCTAATTTGGTATGCCAATTAAATAGGTTATTGAGCATCAAACTTAATGAGTGGTGAAATGTCCCTTTCTCCAATTCAAGAACCTTCTAAGGTATTTGATCCTTGGTGAAGAATTATCTTCCTTAAATGTATGTATTATTTAGTCCGCACTCATTATAAGGTTTATCTTATTTAATCCCCCACTTTTTTTTATTCATAAGCTCCTTTAAAAAATAGAGCTAGTAGTGTGAACCTATACCTCATTCCAAAATGATCAATGGCCCAAAATTATAGTTTTGGATCAACACAAAAAATAATAGAAATTCTATGACACATTACTTGATTATATATAATCATAATTACACAAGGAGACTACTCAATCCCCACAATAAATAGAAAATTGATATTACAATTTTTATTTTTCCTTTTTTCAAAATGACTAAAAAATGTATAATAATTCTAAAATCCACCTTAGATGACAAAATTCTAACATTTGAAAACCAACCTTGAGATGGGAAAACTTGAGCCCTTAGCTTTTAAGGACCACAAAGGACCTGACAATTGGTTTTATTTTGTGACATAATGTTAGTCTTGAGTGGGTTTTGAAAGTAGATGAAATACCATGTGGTTTTAACCGTTGTCCTTAGCAATTGGTGTTCAAAGGGGTTCAAGAGGCTATCTAATAGGCTAGTTTGGCATAGGAGGGCAATGGCTTATTTTGTCATTAGTTTTTATTCTTAGTTGAGCAAATCTTACATAATTAAAATAACTATTATTTAATCATACCTATAATCTCTCCACCAAATCTCTAGAATAAAGGGGTCCTAAGTACACTTGTCCCTCACATTCCTCATGGTTCCAATATTCTCTCCACCAACTTCCAAGAATAAAGGGCACTTAAATACACTTGTCCCTTACATCCCTCATGGTTGCAACTACTTACTAATCTTAATAAATGAATCATAGTTCTTCACATTCCAACAACCTCCATCATAATCCCCCTTTCTCTTCTCAATCCTAGAGAAATTCTCTTATTCATCCTTCATCATTGATCTCTTCATCACATCTCGACCATTCATTACCTCTTTCAAAAATCTATAAATTGAGGCACACTCCCATCCATTTCATCTACTCATCTTTGCTAAATATATGCTATTAAAATAAGTATATTTTGTGCAAGAGCATCCACATTCCAACCAATCATTTGCAAAAAAATAAATTCACAATGAAGTTCTTTGGTAATACAATTTTGAATGTTTGTATTGTTATTTGAATTCTTTTGTGGGATCTATATGAGGTTTGCTTTGGTTTGGTTAGGAATTGTCATTTGTATGGGCTTCCTATTTGATTTTCAAACAAATAGCTTACAAGGTGATAGTCAAATAAAAATTGCTTAGGTCATGAGATATCAAATGCCCTATTAGATATATGATTTACTTGAGAAATTCCCAAAAAAGAATTACAAGCTTTGGAACTCAACCTAAATATGAACTTTAAATTCATAGTCTAATAAGATAACACCAAATAAATGTTACACACAAATCAATATCAATGATTTAAAAGTATGTTAACTTGTTACATCTTATTTAATTATTTTTATAAATTCTTCAATAATATTTCAGACCTCAAACATATTTAACCTGAACAATAAGAGATTAATGATATGAGATTTCCACAATCCATATTGAATGTAATTATGCTGCTTCTGGATTTGATTGTGTGCAAGTTTTTTCATCAATATTTCTGATCACACTCCATGATCCATCATTAGAATAGAAAACTTAAAAAGATAAAAAAATAACAAATAAACTTCTTTCAAATAACAAATCAACATACTAAGCAGTTAAATTATAATTCATAAACAACTACATCGATATATAAACTTAGCATTTACATTATGAAGATAATAACAAACCAACATAATAAGTAGTTAAATTATAATTCATAAAGAACAACATCAATATATAAACTTAACATTTACATTATGAAGATAATTATTATGGCCATACTGAGTAGTATACTCCCGGAACAAATTTTATCTATTAGCACCCTGTTCTTCATCGTTGTTTAATAAAAACCATTATTAAAGCCTTAAGCCTTTATAGGATTAATGACAAGTCTGATATAAGAAACCCTAGAATATCCCCTTGAAACTGTTTGACAAAACAGAGGCCAAATTGAAAACCCTAAAGCCATACATAATCCAAACCCTAAAGTTCTCAGCATGTAGAGTTTTCCTCTTCCTAACATGTTCGGCTTCACTCCTTGTAACCAAAATTTGAATGACACTCATTCATGCATTGCCCTCATCTTTCATGGAACTCTTATTAGATACTTTGTAAAAGAAAAGAGTGCTAAAGCCAACATAAATACTGGTATTAGTAGTGAGTTTCCAGATTTAATTCACCCATATCCACAAATATTGCATAGACATTTTGTGACAAATAAAATCATATTGATATATCAGATGTTACTTTCACAATGAGAACAGTGCTCAGACCAATGTATTGTAATCATTAGAGCCCAAAACAGTGCAGAGAAATCAGATCATATTTAGAGTATATGCAAACATGAATCAAAAGATTATACTAAAAAAAAAGTTTCATTGGCAAACCAATCATCAAGTTTTCACAAACTTGTAGATTACAAGATCTAGAACAACATCAAACTATTTGATGTTTTTTCTTTTTCTTCCAAAACATCAATAAGTACCCAAAAGTAATCAAACTAGTTTCAGAAACAAAAAAAACCCTGCAATGTTGAGGAACCTGCAGAGAATAGTGATGCTCAGCCAGCGTATACATGTACTCCTATAACAATGACAAACAAGGTTATAAGGCCAAAATATATGATGGAATGAACCAGAATGGATCTGCCGTTGGTTCCAAACCCACTTATATCTATGGTTCTATGATTCCCTGGAAGCTGAAACAACAGCCCCGGAGACAACAGTAAGAACAGCAGAACCCCAACTATCACAGGCCCCCAATCAGAAGACATTGTTTCTTTGCCTAATACCTTCACAGTTCAACCAGAACTTATAACAGATAAGAGCAACAGATGATATGCTAAGCTGCTACAAATGGGTATAATTTATTGTGGTGGAAACTTAGAGAGGAAGGAGAACAAAGGTGAAGAGACAGCAGGGAGCAGGGAGCATTTTCAAAGCTTGGTTTTGCTTTTGCTTTGTGGGCAGAATATTGTGCTTTTCTATCGTATAAGGAAAAACAGTTAGGGTTATGGTTTGTTACAGCCCTGTAATGGAATCTCCTTTCATGAGATTGTAAGTTTGGAATAATTAGCCCACATGATTGGATGCTGCCTTTCGGTGGAATCTCCTTTCTTTTAATCAAAGATTAAGTATTTAGTCAATATGACATGATGTTCGTGGACACATAGATTTTGATGGGGGACATCACTCACAGGTTTAGTGCTTTAAGATTTCTTTTTGGATAATAATTCATGCCATTTTCACCTGATAAAATATAAATTTCAAGTATCCAACTTCCGGTTATTCTCTTCTATTTTTAATCTATGGACAAGTTTTAATCTAAAATAAATAAATAAAAAGGATAATTACCCTTGTTTGTTTCAGAATCTATTAATGAGTTAGTCTTTTTTCTAA
Source organism: Sequoia sempervirens (assembly GCA_007258455.2). Classification (NCBI taxonomy): domain Eukaryota; kingdom Viridiplantae; phylum Streptophyta; class Pinopsida; order Cupressales; family Cupressaceae; genus Sequoia; species Sequoia sempervirens. The sequence continues at coordinate 23,564 of VDFB02113998.1, forward strand.
TTGATTAGTAAAATTCTCTAGAGATTAGCCATATCTAATGATCAAGAACTTTAGGAGGTTGGTCAACGAAGAAGGATTTGAACTCCTTCTACATTTTAGGCTCTACAAACCTAATTGGGTATCTTTGTTAACGATATAACCAAATGACAAGCAATTTTAATAGGGTATTGACTAAGCAAATTAGTTCTCATATGTTAAGACAAGGATTTATAAAATACATTACAAAAACTAGCTAAATTCCTTAAATATCCTTAGATCTAGGCATGAGAACACAAAATAATTAACAATAACTTATGTAACTCTTGAGATTTGTCATTTTAGAGATGTGTTATGAACCTCGAATGGATTTAGTCTCACAACACTGGTGCCTATCCTCAACTATAGAGTCAAATAGTCATGCAAGTATTTTTCTAACAACAATTTAAACTTATTTCAATAGATAATTCATTATTGACTTACAATAAAATATCCTATGAATGGTATCCAAATGCACTTTTACTTAGTAATCCTTATGCGACACAATACCCCCTTTATTTTATGAAAAGTACTTACTTTAAATTCCTTGAACAAAAAATAATCCATAAAATACTTGACACATAAATTGTAAAAATGAACTCAACAATCCTTGATCATCTTATTCATAAGAATAAATAGTGTTACAATTTAGAGACAACTACCTTTCAATGGCAATATTATTTTCATATAACTCAACTGAATCTAGATATTAATGCCTCATAAAATTGCATTTATAGACTATCCTTTCTAACACTAAGACCTTAACTTGATATCTCTAGCCTAAGCTTGACCCAAAAATATTCATAACACTTTACAACGAGGCTTAAATCCTCTTATATAGAAAAGGTTAGCACACAAGCTCTTGAGCCAAGTAACAAATCACATGTGTTGGTTTGTAGAGTCTGACCATGCTCTAAGTTAATATTTTTGGTGACTTTGGTAGCCACATTCCCCCCCCCCCCAACAAGAAATATTTAATGAGGGAGATCAAGTAGGTGAAGCCCTCCTTATGGGGTTCATGGGGACCGACCCCCCACATGAGGGCTCAGGGGTGAAGCCCACTGTAATTCCCTAATTGAAGCACAAGGTAAAACTTGACCGAACAACTTTTTTTGAAACACAACAACTACAACACAAAAGATATGACATCAACACGTCATACTTGCACAATGATGTGCACACAAGTGTCACATAAACCAAAATGACACAAGAACGACCACAATAAGATGACATCACCATTGCACAAGCAAGGTGGAAACAGTGAAAAACAAACCACTCATGGGATAAAACCAACATGAAGAATGAGAGAGAGAGAGAGAGAAGGAACATCTCCTACATGACAATCAATTACAACTAACGATCGTATTCTCTTGCAACACAACTCTAGAATAGGATGAGGGAATCATCAACCTCCAATCCAAATCTAGACTAACTCAACCAACCAGCACAAGGACACCTTCACCAAAGGATGTCAAACTAGGAAATACAAACTCTCCATAGATTGGAATGACCATAAGTCACTTTCAGACAAACCACATGCTTCCCAAGATGTCCTGTCACAATGTGACCATGCACAAATGGAAAGGTGGGTCTATGCAGGATCATGGGGGGCCAAATAGTGGCGATGCAACAAAAAAACATGACATGAGGAAGTGAAAATCACATAATTCATATTTGACTTTTTGTTTGGGTTGGTAAAAAGCACATTTACTAAGGTAAACACCAAAGTAAAATGTGTTGGAAGTTGGAAGTCTATCATTGATGATGCAATTTGGAAACATGAGCATGAGGTGTATATATTGCTTGATCCAGTGTTGTCATTGATGTCAACATTGTTATGATCATCCTAAAATAATGTGGAAGTATTGTTGGTGACTTATGTATAGTGCAAGTTGTTCCATAAAGTATGGTTTATCAAGAAATTGGCTAAGTATTTCCTTTGACTATTTTGTGGTTTAGTGCATCAATTTTTTGGGTCCCCATTTCACCACACATTGGTATAACCTTCTACAATTTTAAGTACAGTTTTGAGTTAATCAGATGCAGCTATACTCAATATTTTGTGACATTAGGTGGAGTTTCCCAAAAGATATGAATGCCAGTGTGCAACCTTGTATATCGCAATTACCTTTTGTACAGTGTATCGGTGGGGGAGATTCCTTATTTCTTCATGAATAATTGTTCTATTTTGTGATGATGAAGATATGTAATGCCCTGCCACGCAAACCCCAAAGGACAACTTAAAACTAATAATTTATAGCACAATTTTTTTTTTAAAGTAAAACTAACATGAATTGAAAGTTAACATACAATACTTGTAATGCAACTATACATACACATTATCTAGCTACATCCTATAGGGTAAACATGATTGCATTACTTAACATAATCCCAATCCCAAATGATGATTAACAAATCCCAAGTATTCATCTTTACAACCATGATATGAAATAAATATACAATGCACACACATCTATTACAATTCATAAATGATAAACATCCATATGAGAACACATGATAATGCCAAGAATATATATATACATCACAATTATTATATGAAGTTACATCATTTCAGGATTACAAATGTACAACAGTGCTTCCCATCACAAAGTGGGAATGATACATCAATTACATAGAATATTACAACTGAAATGAACATGATACATATCATCAATGTTATCTCTAAAACTGGTGAAGCTATGGAATCACGACAACAGTAGAGCTCTGCGCTTCATGAACTTTGGCTGGGAACCCAATGTGGTGCATAGCATGTTCCACTTGAACATGTGGACCCTAAGGTCCACCCCCATGCTAGGAGATGAAAAGAAGGACCCACAACATAAAATAGCCAAGAAGAAAAAAGATACAAGACTCCACAAACAAGTACAAACTTAAACATAAATAACAACTGTGCATCAAGAACGACTACTTCTAGAGGCACACAAAGGTAAGGGAACAACGGGGATACTATAGGAAGAGTGTCATCGCATGGCCCTAGCATGGGTTATCTTGGATGCCTCTCACTAGGCACCAAACCCCATCTATGGTTATCCCGGTTGCCTCTCACTAGGCGCCGACCCCATAGGGTGACACATGTAGAACCACATACCTTTCATGAGGACAAGGTAATGATCTTGCCGACCAGGCCTTCTCAGCCCATCGTTAGCCTGCAAAAGTACTATAGGCATGGACAAGGCATCTTACTTATCTTATTTAATGTGAACCTACCCAAACCCACTAGCTAATTTATCAGGTTATCACTTATTAAGAAAACTCTTCCATGGGTTATCTAGGCTGCCCCTTTGTGCGTTGGCCCCCATGAAGAGCCACTCTCCCTAGTAGCATCAAAATAAACCACATGACATCAAGGGGTGTACCAAATCACACAAAGCACCAAAAATCATAAAAACCAAGTACATTCGAGAGGCGTTAACCTTCTCGCACAAAGAACTCATCAAAAGGAAAAACCATGGTGCAAGGTAACAACCCACTTGAGCTCAAAATCAAAAGTAAGATCAAATGATTCACAAAGATCCAACCATGGAAATCCAACATAAAGCAAGTTTCCCTATTGCCTCTGGAAGCCTAAAAAGCCAACTACCCATAACTTCCAATTGAGAGTAACTCAAACACTACAGGTTCCCAACAATTTCAAAACATGACTACAAGAATGTCATCACATAAAGTCTATCCATTTCAAAAATCAACACAAGAGAAAGACTCACATCATGGAACCACAAAATAAAATCAATCTTTAATTTACTAACACATTTAGTGTAGTAATCTTAAAGAATATTTAAATCATCAACTATATCATATTTGTACATCCATCATGAAATCATTTAAATAGTTAAACAAACTATATATATAAACATATTCTATAAAACACATACAATTTTTTTTTATTATAATTGTAATATATATAAAGGCATCGAATTCCCTATGCCATGTGCTGAATACAAAAGGCACAGCCAAAAACATAAATCTTGGAGCTTGAAATTAAGACCAAACAATGCTGAAGATAAAGATGAAATCCAATACTTGCAAAAAACAATTTTTTTACTAATGCCACAAATCGATTTGCTCATACAATATGCCTCAACCAGCGTAGGAATTCATAACAATAACCAATCTCAAATCTAAGGTCAAATGCACCAATCTGCTATTGCTAAAACTAAAATGAAACCATAGTAAATAGAATTCAAATGCTAAAGATGCATCTCCCTCCGATATCTAGCTATCAAATACAGTACAAAAGTTCATCAGAGAGCAAAAGAGGCACCACTATTGAAATTGATTGGTTGCCAACAACTGGTAATCACCAACATACAATCAATGCCTCGATACAAAAATCAGTGGTCAAGCCATAAGATGTGGAAGGAGAAGTCGACTCAAAACATGCTTTGAAATCTACAGAAAAAAAAATCAGAATCGTAGCCTTTTCATAGTGAACGCCATATAGGGGAATGACTACATCATAAGATATAAATCTGTAGAGCTTTATATAAAGAAACAAACTATACTAGGGTTTCAGAAAAAATAAAATTCCAATCTCTTTTAAAATAGATCAAACCATACAACCAAATATCGTGCGAATACCATGCAAACAGCAAGACTTTCATGGACAAAAATCGAATTCAAACAAAACCGTATGCGCCTTAAGGGAAAATTTGAATGGAATCAAACCCTCAACAATCATTTGAGGAACGCTTTGAACAATAGATGAAAGCTCAAATACTAAGGGTGAAAAAGAGATATTTCAAAATCCAAAATCTAACATTCACAACTCATCAAACATTCAGACAATAATTTTCAACATCTACGAAAGAGGAAATATTTGTTACTTTATTTAAAAACCAAAATTACAAAATAACAAGACCAACTTGGAATAGAACACTTCAAAGATGGAGAAGGTGTGTTGAATTGAACTCTCTCGTAGCCACCAATCTGTTCTCCAGGAAAACAATTTCCAATCTCCTCAAAGCTACATATTATTTTTACTTGACAAAAAGACTAATTGCAAAGCAAAATTACTTGTGAAAATAAAAATAACTTTTTTTTTCCAAACTCTCCAATTTCATCAATATAAAAATCCAAGTAAAAGATAAGTTTTCAAATACAAAAATCAACGAAATAGACAAGTTTCCAATTCAAAAATTAGTTTGGAGTCATGCGTGTGCACACACTCCTCTTTTTTCCATCTTTTCTTTGCTTTTACAATCAGTTCGAAAATCTTATCTCTTTTATTTAATTTAAAGTTGTATTACTTTCCATATTTAATTAATTAAACTATAATGATAGTAATATTTATCTTGACTACTTTTGAGGATGGCGGACCTGTGCAGTGCATAGGTGAGGGCTTGCAGCCAGTAATGGCATGGTGCAGGTCACTTTTTCTCTGTGCATGTTTTGGCTCGGTGGGGGATCAAATTCTTCAGTCTTTTGTGCGTAGAGGGGTGGGTCTTTTGCTGTTTTTGGGGAGGGGTGTCTTGTTTTTGCTGTAGATCTTATTTGGTGGTTCTTGAGGAGCCATATTTTCTTCTATTTTGGACCTTGCTTTGGTCGAGTGGGCTGCTAGCTTTTTGTTTGGCGTGTGGGGCTCTCTTATCCATACCTAGTACGGGCTTCGCAGGTGTGGTTGTTAGTTTTCCTGCACAAAGTTTTGGGACTCGATTTTGCATGGCTCAGGGGGAGACATCAGGGGTCAAATCCCCTTTGGATTTTCATGCTGCTTTTGGGGCCTCACCTCCAAATCATTCTCCGAAAGTTTTTAATAATAATTTGTTTTCAAATGACTCAAGTAATGATGGATTTGTCCACGCTGGTGGTTCTCATATTCTGAAGACAAGTGGATGCCTTGAACGTTCCAAGGAAAGGTCGGTGCTGGTTATCCAACCTGAATCGATTGTGGAGGACATCGAGTATTTCTCAAAACATGCTTTGCTATGCAAATTTTTGGGAATGAGGGTTTCGCTCCAATTTTTGGACTCATGGGCTCATCGCTCATGGTCCCCGGAGGGTGAGATGGAAATAATGTTGTTAGCAAAAAACTATTTCATGGTGACATTTAATTGCATGGCGGATCGCAATAGAGTTTTTGAAGGTGGGCCTTACTTCCACAACCAGGTTGGTCTATTCATTAAGCCATGGCATGCGGGTTTTGATCCTTCGGAGGAGCTTCTGAATCGAGTGCCAGTTTGGGTTCGCCTCCCTAGATTTCTAGTGGAATTTTGGCGAAATGACATTTTGCATCGAGTTGCTTCATTACTGGGAAAATCGGTGGGTCCTTCTCAACAAAATCTGGATAGAAAGGTAATGAATTTTGCTTGTATATGTGTTGAAATGGATTTGAATAACCCTATCCCAGATTCTTTGGAAATACGTGTGGGTTCATACTCTTGGGTGCAACAACTTGACTATGAGACTTTACCTTTTCGTTGCTATCTCTGTCGTGAATATGGGAATTTGTAGAGAAGATGCCCAAAGTTTAAATCTCCAGGGATTCAGGAAACTCATCCTCCTCGTAATCCCTCAAAGGGTGACAAGGGTAAGGAGACAGTGTCGGCTGAGGCTATGGATGCTGAGGGTTTTATTCCTGCCAAGGCTCGTAATAGGAACCGGGGCCAAAAGAGGACCTTTAAGGATCAACAGGAAGGAGATTCCTGTAACAGATTTGAGGTGCTTGATGACCTTGGTCATCAGGAGGTGAATCCGGGATTGTTGATTTTGGATCACGGGGTTTCAGAAGGGGTTCAAGAAGGTGGTTTCCCAGAGCACATCCAAACTCCTCAGGAAGTTGGGGCTGTCCAGTTGGAATCGGACCTGAGTATGGTGGTTCTTGGGGGGACTGAGCCTTCTGTGGATCTGCAGTTGGGGGAAGGAGGGCTATCCAACCCTTTAGTGAAAACAGGAGCAGGCTTGGTAAAAGATAATAAGGCATCTCCTTCACTGGGAATTCTTCAGAAGGACCTAAAGAAAGGGGTGGTAGAGAAGTCTTCTAAAGCGGGGAGAAAGAAGGATTTGGAGAAATTAAAGTTGATGGGGGAGTCTTTGGTGGAGGTTGGGTCTGTAAAGACTCTGGATTCACACTTTTTTAATCCTTCGAAATGATTGTCCTCTCCTGGAATGTACAAGGCTTGAACAGTGGCCCTCGACAAAAAGCTGTTTGGGATTTGTTGCGTTCTCATTCTCCTGATGTTCTTTTTCTTCAAGAAACTAAGTTAACAGTTGAAGGTATGATGGGTATGATGCCTAAAATTTGGGTGCGGGGTAGTTACCAGTGTATTGGGGCTCATGGTAATGCAAGTGGGGTGGCTTGCCTGTGGAATCCATTGAAGATTCATCCTCTTTGGTGGGTGTCCTCCAAGTCCTCAATCTCTGTGGTTGCTTCAAGTCTAGAGTTGGGGGAAACTATTCTCCTCTCAAACATCTACGCACCTACTGATTTTCCTGTTAAGAAGTTGTTGTGGTCCCATATTAGTTATGTTAGGAGCCTTTCTCCTTTGTTCCCTTGGATTGTTACAGGGGATTTCAATGCTATTATTGAGATAGATGAGAAGATGGGTGGTGTTGCGAGATTGGAACCCTTTGCTCTCCTTTTTCATGATAGCATCTCTGCTTTGAAATTGGTTGACATTAAGCCTCGAAATGGGAAGTTTACTTGGAACAATAGGAGATTGGGGGAGAGTTGTATTGCGGAGAGACTTGATCGCTTCTTGGTGTCTTGTTTTTGGGTTGGTGGAGGGTTGTCTTCTGCCTCTGAGATTCTTGACTGGAGGGGTTCAGATCATTGGCCTATTAAGTTTTCTGCTTCTTCTGCTCGGGTGGCTCGGTCCCCTGCTTTCAAGTTTCAACTTATGTGGTTAAGAGATTCTTCTTTGCAGGTGCATATGGCTGATTGGTGGAGAAGGGGAAGACCTGCTTTTGGCACTGCCATGTATTCCTTTTCTAAGCTACTGCAATATGTAAAATATCAACTTAAAAGGTGGAATAGGCAGTACTTTGGCAATATTTTTCATGCTAAGGTTGATGTGCAAGCTGTCTTGGATGTCATCACTCGAGAGATAAGGGAGTGTGGTCTTTCTAAGGATTTACTCAAGGAGGAGGCCTGGGCTCGGAAAGCTTTGGAGGAGTGTGAGCTGCGTGAGGAAATTTTTTGGAAGCAGAAGGCTAGAGTTGAGTGGTTACAGGAGGGGGATAAGAACACTACCTTTTTCTTCAACTCGGTGAAGGCTAGGAGGCATGGTAATTCTATGCCTGTTCTGGTGAATGACAGGGGTGAGCATCTATCTTCCTTGCAGGATATATCTAGAGAAGCTTCTGAGTTCTATGCTTCTTTATTTCGTGAGGACTCTTAGGATGTTACAGAGGAAGAGAACCAAGTTTTGGCTTGTATTCCATCTTTGGTCACTAGGGAGATAAATGAGTATCTTTTGCGAGATATCTCGCTAGAGGAATTAGAGGCTACTGTTTTTCAGATGAAGAAAGGGAAAGCCCCAGGTCCTGATGGGTTTCCAGTGGAATTTTATCAAGAGTTTTGGGACATCATTAAATTGGATTTGTTGGAGGTGGTGCGTGAGTCTCACAAAAACAAGTAGATGCTTCAGGCTTTAAACTCTACTTTCCTTGCTCTCATTCCCAAATGTGATGGGGTGGATCGTCTGAGTCAATTTCATCCCATTTCTCTTTGTAATGTGGTATATAAAATAATTTCCAAGCTAATTGTTGAAAGGCTGAAGAGATGGCTTGGTGGGCTTATCTTTGAGGAACAAAGTGGTTTTGTGGAGGGTCGAAAATTTTTAGATGGGGTGGTCATTGCTACGGAGACCATTCATTCGATGGCATCCTCGAAAGAAAATGCTATGTTCATCAAGCTCGACATGGTGAAGGCTTATGATAGAGTGAGATGGTCCTTTTTGCAGAAAATTCTTATTGCTTTTGGATTTGCTGAGGAATGGATCCAGTGGGTGATGAGTTGTGTTTCCTCCACTTCATTCTCGGTGTTGATTAATGGGGAGCCTACCGCTCTTTTTAGTGCTTCTAGGGGCCTTCGTCAAGTGGATCCTATCTCTCCTTATTTATTCTTCTAGCGGAAGGTCTAGGTAGACTGGTAAAACGTAATGTGGAGTTGGGTTTGATTCAAGGTTGGAAGTGGGGAAATGACCTTCCTCCTTAGTCACACTTGCAATTTGTGGATGAGACGGCTTTGATGGGTCTAGCCAAGATTAGAGAAGCTTTGTGTCTGCGCAAGGCCTTGGATATCTATCTTGCTGCAGCTGGTCAAAGGATTAATGAAGACAAATCCTCCATTTTCTTCTTTAATACTCCACGGCCTATTCAACAAAGAATTTCTCGTATCTTGAGGTTCCAAATCGATTCTCTCCCTTTAACCTATCTAGGTATTCCTATCTCTATCGGTAGACTTCCTAGGGAATCATGGAAAAATATCTTGGACAAGTTTTGTGCGAAGGTTAGTCATTGGACTCATCGATGGTTGTCATTTGCTGGGCGGGTTTTGTTGCTTAAGTCTGTGGTGCATGCTCTTCCTATTTATAGGTGCATGTTATAGGTTGCTCCTATTGGGTTTGTGAAGGATATGGACTCTCTGGCTAGACAATTCTTATGGGCAGGTAGCTTGTCCTCATCTAAATGGAGCCTGGTTAAGTGGGATGTTGTTTGCAACCCAAAGCAGGTGGGGGGACTTGGTTTACGGAAGGCGACTTGGTCCGGGTTGGCTTTGGTTGCAAAGCTTTATTGGAGGTGGTGTGTGGAACAAGATCATTGCTGGGCTAGGATCTTATCCCACAAGTATCTTCCAGGGATTTGTAAGGAGGAGCTTCCCAGGTTTCCTCTAGCAGGGAAAGGCTCGGTGATTTGGGGAACGCTTAAGAAAATGGTTGCACTAATCAAGGAGGGCATGTTCTGAATTTGTAATAAGGGGGTTGAGGCTATGTTTTGGTCTGATTCTTGGGATGGTTACATGCCCATTCTTCGTCAGTACACTAATTTGGTGACTCTGTCACAAAGATTTTTGGAGGCTGGTTGGTCTAGAGTGAGTGATTTTAAGAATTTTGACCTTGGTGGTCAGGTGGAGGTGGCTAGGTGGAAGGACCCTAGTGAGTGGCCTATTCTCGGGTTGGAGGAGGATGGTATTGTGCTTTAGAATATCTTAGCTAGCAGACAATGCAACTCCCTTAGGGATAAGGATATTCTAGCTTGGAGCCCGAACCCTAAGGGTGTTTTTACTGTAGCTAGTGGTTATCAGGAGTTGCTTTCTCATAAGTTTGGGGGGTGGAGGTCCCTTGGTGGAAACATGTGTGGAACAAGTTTTCATGGCCTAAGTGTAATTTTTTTTGTTTGGACTCTTGCTTGGAATAGATGTTTGACTTGGGAGAACCTTCGTAAGCGTGGATTCTAGGGACCCTCTATGTGTGTTATGTGTGGGTGTAGTGAGGAGGATTCTTCCCATTTATTCTTTCGATGTTCTTATTCTATGTTGCTCTAGCATTGGTGGTGGGGTGTTTGGAAACATCCTTGTGTTCATGCTTCTTCTCTTGTTGAATTTTGGAGTAATTTGGGAAGGCCCCCCTCCCAGGCCTCTTTTCTCCAGATTTTGTGGAGCATTGGTCCTACTTTCATCCTTTGGCAAATTTGGTTGGAAAGGAATTATAGGATTTTTCGTGGAGAAAAGTTGATGGCTCAACAGGTTTGGCACAAAATTATTGGGATGATCCAAGAGACTGTGGAAGCTAAATGTAAAGTGACTCTTCCATTGGAAAGAAGAGATGATGAGATTGTGAATAGATTGGGGATGCAGGAGTTGACTCCTATCTCTGTCTGTGTTAGAAGAGGTAGGAAAGTAAAAAAGAAGGTTCAAAGGGTTGGAAGATGGTTGCCTCCTTCGATAGAGTTTCTGAAGATTAATACTGATGGTTCATCTAGAGGCAACCCAGGGCCTACTGGTATTGGTGGAATTGGTAGAGACTGTACTGGTTCGGTCATTTTTCTTTTCTCCATCCATAAGGGGCAGAATTCTAACAACCTTATGGAAGGGCTGGCGATTCTTTGGGCTATTGAATATGCTTGCGCCTTGGGATGGCGAAAGGTTATCTGTGAATTTGACTCAGATTATTGTTAATTTGTTGCTTGAGAAAAGGGTAGCTGATGTTGATTGACAGATTGCTATAGTGGTTCGACAGATTTTGCAGAGGTGCTCTACATTGGAAGTGGTGTCTTTTTTCCACATCTCGCGTGAATGGAATAGGGTGGCTGATTGTTTGGCCAAGTGGGCTTTAGAGCATGAGGATGATTGGAGGATTGAGGGGTGGGGATAGTTATCTCCTGAGTATGTTCTTGATCTAGAGAAGGTCATTGTTGATGATATGGAGGGATAAGATGTTGGTGGCTAGTTTATTGGTGGTTCTGTTCGTTCTTGTTGTTCTGGGTTTTCCTTTGTGGGAGCTGATGGGCTCCCTTTTTCTTATGTATTGTTAATCTTTGGAATTCAATAAAGTTTTTACCCCCTTTTTAAAAAAACCAAAATATAAAAAGTATATTTGTTGGATAGCTGGATTCGAGGACTATTTGAGTTCGAAGGGTTTCGAGGAGCCTGTTTTCATCAACTCGAGCTCCCGGAGGTGTAAAAAAGAATCTTTTGTGTCGGGGAGGGGATGAGGAGCAAGGGGGTTTGAATGACCCCTAGGGTTTCAAGCAAACCCCTAGAAGTTCGCTCGAACTAGGGTTCAACCTAACCATGGTTCGAGCGAACCTCTTCAAGGGGTTCGCTTGAACCCCCTTTGCTATGCATTTGTTTTATTTTTTGGTGGCCAAAATTTAAATGGGTTCACTCAAACACTAGTTTGAGCGAACCCCTAATGCATTCGGTCGAACCAGTAGGTTCGTATGAACCCCCAAAATCACTTTTTTTGCTTTTTGGTCATTTTTTGTGAGTTTTCCTTCCTCACTTGAATTGTAAACCACTATTGTGGCTTCACCCACATGCGCAAAACATAGAGCTTGATTTTTAGTGAAAAACCTACATTCATGAGAAATAAAAAATAAATATAATAATCAAATTAAATTTAATTAAAATTATAATTTTTTGGAAGCTTATAATAAGGACTACATACTTAAAAATAAAATAAAATAAATGAATTCATTTGATTCCCCAAAAGGTAAATCAAAAGTGATATTTTATCAACATTTTGATAGGTGTAAAGGAGACTCCGTTATAGGTATGGTTTAAAATTAGCAAGGTTCTATTCAAGGTGGCTTGATCAAACACTATTCAATTGGAATCCATTAAATGGAACTTTTCAAGGCTTAAATCATTATATTTTCTAAAAATATGTGATTTCAGCAAAAATCAGGATCTCCCAAAAAATGTAAACCACTATTGTGGCAGCACCTTACGGCATATTTGAATGGATATGTAATGAAGCCAACATGGAGTGTCCAAGTTGGTGAGGATATTATGAAGAACTTATGACAAGTGGAAGCAATACACTATTTTTAGCACCAGATATGGTTCCATCTTGGGATTTGGATATTGGACCATTGACCAGGGATATGGATGCCATATTTTTGGCTAACTATTTTAGCTTATCATTTCCTAATTATTATTTTATGATTTCATATATTACTTCTCCTATTAATTTGGTGCTTGAGCTGGAAGTTTTGATAGTAAGTTTTGTGGGTACTATTATGCTAATAGAATTACACCAAACCTCTACTTAGTGATACTCTTATACAATATTAGGTCTTTCAAGTATATTGTAACTCTTGATTACAAAATACTATATCGAGTTACTTTGGAGTGTGGGGTTTTTCTTTGAAAAGGGTTTTCCCCATGCAATTTATTATATATTATTTTATTTTTCCTTGTAATTATACGATTAGTTTAACTTTTTACACATACCTCATCCCACAAGTTAGTGTAGAAAGTGTGTTATACAATGTTATGATAAAAAATATTTTCCTTGATACAAACCATTCCCAATGCATATTGTACCCCTATTATGGTTCTCACTCATGTCTATATATTGTTTTGCAATATTAGGATCAAGAACCTTATATAACTTATAGATATTTTGCTACATAAAATGTTCGAAATATGAATTTTGGAAGCCCTTATTGCTATTGTACATATTTAGAAATGGTAGTAAGTAAAAATTACTTTAAGAAAAAATTAAAAGATATTTAAGATGGATTATTTTAAGGTGTGTTGGGGTTGATGAGGAGGTTAAGATCGTGTCTAGATGGGTGCCTCTTCTAGTTGGGAATAAATTTTGAGATTCATGCAAAACATAAAATAATTGAAACCATAATGGGATAGGTCTTAGTGAAGATACAAGTCCAAAGAATATATCTATCTAGATACATATATAAATTAGGTTCTGGACATACAAATGAAGAGATACTAGAAATTGTAATTTTTTTTTAAGAGTCTACCTAGTAATCTAGAGATAAACATCTATATTTCTTTATTTTCATGAGAATATACATTTCAAAAGATTTTGAACAAATTTTCAATCTCCTAGCTAACCAACTAGTCAATAACACATCCAAAAAATGCACATAAAAATCCTTGAAGAAACTCATACAATGTCATATTTACTTATTAGATTCATTCTTCATAGGTTACAAATGTTTATTATATATTTGGGATGAACCTAGATCATCAAAATATAAAATATCTTTTTCTTGTGTGAGAAATACAAATTCTAGGGTTTTGTTGCTACAATATTTTCCCTTTTCCTAGCTTTTTCACTATTCTTCTCTTCTTTCCTTCAACCATCTCCTTCCATCTTATCATTTTGAGTATTTATACCATCTTTGTAGATTGTCACCAAGGATAATATGTGTAATATTGCATGAAATCCCAAAAAACCATTGACAAGTAGACATTTGCAAGGGTTGCCTATGCCTCTATGTCATGTAGATTTGGCCTTGCATTTTTATAGGGAAAAACATTATAAAATTTTCTAATCACTTGTTCCATTCATGGAGTTCACAACTAGGATGTGTTCCCCACCCCTATCTCTCACATGTGACACCTACTAAGATGTACTTATTTGTGGGGGAAAGAGTATTCAATTAGACATTTTTGTCAAAGGGTTGTTTCAATCGATTGAACATAATTAGTGAGGATGATGGTATGTGATTAGAAAACCATTCTCCAAGGTTCAAACCCTTGAAGGTGTATTTGGTTCAACCCTTGGGTGACTTTGATTGACAAAATCCCCCTACACATGACTACTTAGACGAAGGATGACTATAATCTAGATGTATGCTTACTCATGTTGTTGTAATCTACTTACTATATAAAGACAAAGATGCTGATATCTAAATAATCTGATTGTTTCCATAAAATAATAATAATAAAAAGAAATGTTTCCTTCCCTTAGTAACTTCAATTTTCCATAGATGCAATTTGTCTACCCACGTGCCAACCATTTCAAAGACGTCCCTTTGTTTGATGTCCATTTCAAATGTACAATTTAATAATGTTGAATGGCATATGCCATTATACCATTGAACTGCTTATTTGACAAACTTTGAGGGACACTATTTGGATTACTCACGTTATAATGCAAAAACATGACTTAATTACGCTGAAGGCGTGTCCTATATGAGCTTTTGAAGCTCACTTTTCCCATCAATGGTTCACAAACCCTGAGAGACCCGTCAAGGTGCTTAAATCAATCTCAACTATGCATATTTTTCATCACTTTTTTACCATTTTCCCGCCGCTATTGGTTTCCGAAGCCGTCCATCATTTTTCAATCAGTTTTCATCGTGTCGCCAGTTTAATATTTATTTCCTTGTCTTCCATTATGTTTTGCATTTAATACGTCTCCGTCAAAGTACTCGCCAGAGGAGTTTGCAGCCTCCGTCTGCCCACTGATCGCAGCCACCAGGCACGTGTAAGCTGAGAAGTGGAGAGAGCCTCTGCAAAAATAGCTGGCAGCAGTAGGGATTGAGGTGACAATCTTGGCAAGCAGCCGCTGCCAATGCAAAAAATATCCCGGGCACGAAGTTCAAAACCACAGCGAATGGGCCATTGCAGGCACTTGAAT
>VDFB02113999.1:0-85950 GCA_007258455.2 Sequoia sempervirens
AAAAAATTAGAGCTTGGAAAGGGCCACCTATAGGGGTGGCCAGTCATCTTCGAATGGTCTTGATATATTGCACAGGTTCTCATTTGCTCCACCTAGGTCAAGCATTTCTTTATAAGGTAGTACCTTAGGTAAACTGGCCCCTGACTCACAATGGAAAAGTAGCTGCACAACCAGATAGATGAGTCCTTCAATGTCTGTTGTGGTAGGAGGCTGGCTGAAATTCTAGAAAGCGGTTGGGTCCTGCTCCTTTTCTTCAATCTTTGTTGTAATTTGCTCAGTTGTGGCAATCGACTCATCTTTAAGAAATGGGGACGGAAAACCAATCTTGGTTAGCCGGGAAAACATTTTCCACATGCTATTCATAGTTCGGTTCAAAGTAGCTATGCAGGCATTAGTACATAGGATGGCTGAGTGGTAGTGGATAAATTTATTGCCGTCTTGGCAACAACATTCTGATCCTCGATCCTTGCCTTTGCTAAATTTTGATCAAAGACCATGTATAGCTTATTTAGCAAATCCTTTTCCTCAAGGACCCTTTCTGTGATGAATTGCGGAAACTGCTCAATGGCTCTGCGGACCTCCCAGCTCAAGCTTGTTGCCTTTGATATTTGTTGCCTTCAACATATATCATAGTGTTGGCTATAGTGTTAGGTAGAAGGCCTTAACCTTTTCCCAGTATGAAATGTATAACTATTGAGCTACTGGAATGAGGTCGGGTTGCGCAGTAGGGGCCTGGGGAGCACTCTTTAAAAGAGAAATCTCCACATCCTTTGAGCCAACATCCTCTGTTAAGTTCAGAATTCTCCTTTTTATAGATGCAAGTTTCTCCTCAATGTTACTTAGCTCCTTAAACTAGTTCTCCTCGGCTCAGGAGTGGTTTTCCAACTCTGTGTCAAGAGAAGACTTAATCTCTTGGAGCTCTTTTTCTAATTGGGCCTTTTGGCCCTCAAATTCCACCTTATTCTTTTCTAATTTCTACTCATGTTGAGCATGCTATGATACTAGCTCTTCATATTTTTGTTGCAAATTCTGCTCCACCAGGGCCAATTGGCTATGATATTCCTGGTTCTTCGCTCGCAATTCGTTGATTAGGATGGGATCAATGAATTGGGATTTCTTGAGTTCCTCTTGGAGTTTGTTCTGCTCTAATTCTTCTAATCACACTTTCTCTAATAAGCGTGCAACCTCTACTTCCAACGATTTCTCCCTTGTCTCTAGGAAACTAACTCTTTCCTTCACAAGCTTTAGTTGCTCCTCTCTTTTCTTTAGCTGACAACTGAAGTGGAGGAAATCAGTCATCACCACTCACTATGTTTCCTCCATGAGTTCTACCTTGTCTTACAGTTGGGCTACTCTTAGATTGGGTCCCACAACATACATGTTGTAATCATTCAGTAGCATCTCCCCTTGTGGTTTGGTGGTGTTCAGGTACATGGTGGAAAAATTTAGCGTTTAATGTGCCTCATTGTACACAACATATACCTTTGGCTCCACATCCTTTTTGTCATCCTTAGCCTTTTTCTTTTACATTTTGAGAGCCTGTGCTTGTTTTGTGGCTTCTCCTTGGGCTATGAGTTTAGATGGTGATTGAACTAGCTTGCCTACAAAAGGTGCACTAGGAGGTAGGGAAAAATGGAATGTAAGTGCAATAGGCCCCTACATTTTTCTCTTTTGGAGAGTAACAATCTACGAGGAGAAATAAGGGACTTGCCAAAGTTTGGTTTGCGAACTGGTGGAAGGGCTCATTGGTTGTCGTGGTGACAGGGTAGTCATTGTAGAGTCTGTTTGCTGGGCATATTGGGTCAGACCCAAGGTAGTATTAGCAATAGGAGTACCAATGGTAGCTGAGCCTTCAGAAAAAGAGGTGAGGAGAGATTGGGTAGTAGCGACTGGTGTCAGGGTTCATGAAGGCATTAAAATAGATGGCCCTGTTTGGGCGAATTGGGAGAAACCTCTCACAAACATTGTGGTAGAGGAAGAGAAGGTAGGGCTGACACTTGCAGTAAGGGGTGCCACGGAAACAATAGAGGATACTAAATATTGAGAAATAAGAAAAGGAGTGAACATTACCTGTTGATTGGATGGTGATGGTGCTTTTCCTGTTGCTGGCTCCTCTCTTACTTCGAACTCTTGGCTTGCTGTGAGCACTTGGCTTGTGGAAACTTCTTGTGAACCTTCTCCCATAATAGCTTTTGTGCATCTTTCATTTAGGGGGTGGGGAGTCTCTTGTCTCTACAGTATTTGGATATTGTTGTTGGGACACTCTTGTTCCTTTCGAAGCCCAGGTGAGTGTTCGCGAGGCTCTTGATATATTCAGTCACACATTTGAAGAGACATAGCCAGGCTACCCTATGGACCTTTTCTTTTGCTGAGCGAAGGACGTCAATGTCTCAACTTCCTCCTCTGCCTGATCTTCTTCTTCATTGGAGTCATTTCCTCCGCTAGCGCTTGAGTTGGAAGCAAGATGCTCATCATCCCATAGCTTATCAAATTGTTCATCATCTAACACACTATTATAAGGGGCATCTAGTTGTTTTGTCTCTTGGTGATACACCCAAAAGGATCTGATCCTTTCTATACTCCATTCTTTTTCTTTTCTTAACTTATTGAATAGGGTTGTTCCCATTTTGTGATTCTCATCATAATTTTCCACAACAAAATATAACTTATTCCATGGTGGTATATCTTCTATAGGAATATGGATTAGGTCAACAAATAATTCATCTTCATCATCCAACGGTCTGCACCTCTTTTCCCAATAAGGTTGAGAACTATGAGTTACTTTGATATGCTCATATGGTAGATCATTAAAAGGGTTGTAATTCCATTTGTTGCAGATCATTACCAACCCTAGATGAGCTAGCTTATCTTGCAATAGTGAGTGCACCCCCTTTTTCTTTTTCACGGCCACTATCTTGAAGCTTATCAGATAGATGAACAAGCTCTTCCTCTTTGCTTTTCCTGTGCAGAAGGTAGCATCAATAATGCAAACCTACCTGAACAATTCAAGGGCTAGTACTTGATTTGTTGCGCATGTCAGGAGGAAAAATGGTTCCCCAGTGAAGCCTTGCATCTAGATGAATGTAAAATCCACTTCAAAAAACCAGTCCCATCTGGGAATGAAGTTATGCATATACTCTTTCTATGTCAAGGTGAGCTGATTAATACCATCCTCTCCTTGCAAATCTTGCAAAATTGGAGTTAAGAAATAATCCAAAAATGCATAATAGTCAAAAGTGGAAGAGAGGAGAGGAGTCCAGACAAAAACCAAATTTCTTTTGTTTCTTTCATAAAAAATAGATAGCTTCACATGTCAAATAAATCAGGGTTTTGATGCAAAAATATATGGGCAAGATAGGAAGGAAACCTGAACTTTCGTTCAACTTGGTAATTCTTAATTTTCTCTATCATTTCCTTCGTGAGGTATTATACAAAATCATACCAGAAGAAATATTGTTGCTTGCGAAACTAGAAATTTGGTCCCAACTTAAATGCATGCACCTCTTTGTTGGTGTCCAAACTGCAAATAAATGCCAGCATTGAAAAGGCCTCCTGCAAGTCTATGTTGAAAGCTCCATGTTGCATCAGGATCTTTGGCTGCTTTTGCTAGTTTGCTTCAATCCTTTTGGTTTCTTTGTTATAAAACTCTAGAGCCTTATCCCTTGTATTCCATATATTCTCCCCCTTTGTAGGGGTGCATTTCTCTATTTTTATCTTTCTAGAGGTAGAATTAGGAATACATAGCATATTCTAGATAGCTCTCAGCCTAATATTAACCATAAGAGTTTGACCCTCAATAGCATTGGTGCTTGGGTTGAAATGCTTAATGGTCACATTGATTAATTCTAAGTAGTGGTGCATAGATGGGACCATATATTATGGAGGCCCGTTGAGCCATATTTTCTTTGTCTTTGACATTATCTTTTTGGATATCTTCATTCTTTCGCAGGCTTCTTCCCTCAATCCTTTAGGGTTCTTTGTGAGATTGGGACCATGAATATTATCCCAATCCTCCTTGATTAGGGTCTGGTCTCTATAGCTTTTGGGCTTCTCCAGTTCCTATGTGTTTTCCCACTTTGGCTTGTCTGGAATACTAGGTGTGGCATAAGAAATGTTTTCAAAGACATTGATGGCTGATGCTCCTCGTATAGCTTTAAATAAGTTTTATGTTGCCTCTCCTTGTGCTTCTTGGCTTGAACTTTCTGTCATTTTTTATTTGTGGGAATTTTCTATTTAGCTTGAACCTCTCAGTAATTTTAGCTTGGATCTAGTTGTACACTAGAAATTTCTTTCGCTCTAAGTAGCGTATTTGAAAAGACCTTTTAAGTGCTTAAACATTTCACATGCAAAACTTAGCTATCTTTTCTCAAGGTGGTAGATGGGAGTTACCTTTTTTCATTTAATTCAACATGTACCACCAACCTTTTGGCTTGTGCCAAATGAATCACTTGCCATTTTGAAATGAAAAGAATTCATAATTACAATTAGAAACAGTATTGTACAATGCAATTTTTTTGGAACTTGAGCCAACACTTTGCTAGTAGCTTAAGCATTTGCATGCGTTGGAAATTAATATCCCAAAAGGAATGATTAAGCCGAAGATGCGATCTGTGCTTGAAAAGATATGAGCTTTGCCTTGGAGTTCACAAAACACCTGGAGAACGACACCTTAGTATTTGTCCGTGCATAACATCACCGATTGTTGCCACCAACCTAGGCTAATTAATTATCCCTTAGTAATTTTTCATGCAACAAGTCATACTCAATAGACGCAACTGTGTGGTAAATTCAAGCAAGCTCTGACACGACTTTCAAGTTGGTACTCGATTAACATCACATTTATGGTAAGAAGATTACCACACATTTCCTCACTTTTTCTATAAATAGGTACCTAAGTAGTAGCAAAATCACACTTAGTGATTTGAGAAAAGTTAGTAATAGGTAATTGGCTTAGTAGTTTAGCATTGGAAGTTGCATAGTGTTTCCATAGGCTAGAGCTAGGTAGTTTGCAGAAGTAGTTTTAAGGTAGTTACAGAGTGTCTACTAGCATGAATACCCCAATTAGGCTAGTCTGTCACAAGTCTCAAACAACTTTTTTAGGAAATATTTCAACTAGGCATTTGAAAAGGATGATGACGAACAAGAACTCACTAGCTATCATAGCCATGAAATGGGTTTTGGGACGGGATTGACTCAAATACGAGGACAAATATCGAGTTAAAACTAACATATGCTCACATTTTGTTGCCTCCATGCTTGATATTGGAATCCCCAAGCTGTTGATTTTTCATTTGGTCAAGGAAATTTTTCCAAAGAAGTACCTGAATGGCCTCAGGGAGGTAGTGGCAAACACTTCATATCTAGTGGAGGTATTCTAACTATGAATGACCTTAGGAGGTTCATTGAAGAGGATGCAGTCATACTATGGCTGCCATTTTTGAGTGGCTTTTTCCTCTAGTCACAAGGTGAGCACCGCCAGAGGGTAACCCATGCTTGTAACTTCCTTTTCCGCATCTACAATGTGGTGTCGTTCTATGATATCGACTGGTACACAGACTTTAGGAATTTGGTGTTCCCTCTTCCTCTGGTTGTTGCTCTTGTAAATAATGCTTCTATTGATGATGATGCCCCTATGGATGAAGATATTTTGGACACTGTAGTTGATGTGCCTATTGCTGCTACCCATGTTGTGGACTAAAGACCTTTGTGTTTTTTCTCCTTTTTCTTTTATAAAAACAAACTCATAGAAATTAGTCTATTTTTGTATACATGCTTGAAAAAGGCTTTTCGTAGAATATATGAAAGAAGTAGAATAGAACTATATAATTTTAGAAGCATGTCCCTTGAACCATTTTGACAATGTAAATACTTAAGCATATATATAATGAAAATATAACTTTATATAATCATCTTGTTTTATCTACTTCATGGGTCATCTTTTTCCTTTTCAGTATATTGTTGGTTCTTAGTTGTGCTCTGTTTGGTTTGTCCTTGATGACAAAATTCACCTTTGGGTATCTATCGGCATGACATTCATGTGGTCTTGGCAACAGTGGAAAGGTCTATTGGCATGATATTTTGGTTGTTGAAATTTACGTTGATGACACTATCTTTGGCTGCAACAATGTTACTTTGAGTAAAAAATTCTCTCAGCTAATGGAATATGAATTTGAAATGTCATTATTGGGAGAATTAAATTTCTTCTTGGGTCTTCAAATCTCTCAACGTGAAAATGAAATATTTCTTTCTCAAACCAAGTATGCTAGAGAGATGCTTAAGAAATTTCAGATGGATGAATGCCATCCAGATAGCACTCCAATGGTTACTGGATGCAAACTTACTAATGTTGACAATTATCCTGATACAAATCAAACTGAATATAGATCAATGATTGGTAGTCTGTTATATTTAATTGCTTCTAGACCTGACATCATGTAGGCAGTTTGCACTGTTGCACAGTTTTAGGCATTAGCTAAAGAATCCCATGTCACTGCTGTTAAAAGGATTTTTAAATATATTCAGGGCACTCTTGATTATGGTCTTTGGTATCCTAGAAGCAATGATTTCTCTTTGATTGCTTATACTGATGCTAACTGGGCTGGTTGTTTGGATGATAGGAAAAGCACCAATGGTATTGCCTTCTTTCTTGGTGATCATTTAGTGGCATGGCACAACAAGAAACAAGTATTTGTTTCTCTTTCTATTGCCAAAGCAGAATATATTGGTGCCACTTCATGCTGTACTCAAGTACTGTGGATGAGTCAGACTCTTTCAAATATGGGTATTGATATTTCTAAACTTGTTTCCATTCTTTGTGATAACACTAGTGCGATAAATATTTCAAAAAATCCTGTTATGCACTCTCGCACTAAACATATTGCTATCAAGTTTCACTTTCTTCGAGAAAAGGCTTTGGCTAATGAAGTCTGCTTATAGTTTGTTGGCTCACAAGATCAGGTGGCTGATATTTTTACTAAGCCCTTAGCTAAAGAGTTATTTGAAAGGCTGAGACTTCGATTGGGAGTTATCTCTCAATCTTTACTTCTCTTATTTTACAAGCATTGGCTTAGGGGGAGCATGTTATATGTTTTAATTCTCTTACAACTCTCCTAAAATTTTGGTTGCTGCACTGTTACTCTTCTTGTAGCTATTTCTCATGATATGTTTGGTTGGCTTCTCAATTGTGTTATGGCAATGCACATTTTTTTCTTCTTCTATTCTCTGTCATTGAGGCAAAATGGGGGAGAGTCATTTGCGTTTTTCCATCAAGGACAAAGGGGGAGTTTGTTGGTTCTTAGTTGTGTTCTGTTTTGTTTGTCCTTGATGACAGAATTCACCTTTGGGTATCTATCAGCATGACATTCACGTGGTCTTGGTGATAGTGGAAAGGTCTATCGGCATGAGTATTTTTCACCAGGAAGAGGTCTTTTCGAATGAGTCAGGTCTCACCGACTAATACATAAGGAGGTTCATTGGCATTGTGTCTTGGTGAGTTTGACTTGTTACATCAACTGACTGGCACATTAAAGATTCACTTCATCCAGACATGTTACCTTCAGTGTGAAGTCATAGCAGTTGCACTTTATCACACCGACTGGTGGCGAGAAGATACATTGGTAAGAGTTAGGTTTTTCAGCATGAGGTCTCAGTGAGTGAACTTTGGTCTTGCCAACATTACACATGGAGTTTCACAGGCAGCTTTTAGCATGACTTCTCTTTTGTTTTGGTGACAAAAAAGGATCATATCGGCATAAGTTATACAGTCGGAATGATGTCTTAGTGAACTCATCATGTCTCCCTGACCAGCAACAAAGGGTGCTCATTGGCGAAAGGTTCTTCTTCATTGTAATGTCTTGGTGAGCTTACCTTAGTCTTTCCGACCACCGTTGGAAAAATTGCATATCGGCAAGAGGTATCAGCTTTGATATAATGTCAAAGCGAATCCGTCAGGTCTTGCTGACTAAGTCTTATGAGGGGCTTTCGGCGAGAGGTTGGTATTGTCTCAGCGACTCAGAGTGGATAAAGATATTCATTATAATGAATTATTATCTATAAGAGGTCTCCCTGAGAGTGATATGTCACAGGGACTCATAATGGATAAAGCCTTTCGGTGAAACATAATGAAATCTACATAACATCTCCCCAACAGCAGATTGTCACAGCGACAAACAAAGGGATGACTGATGGCAATAAAGTTTCCTTCAGCATAGGTATTGAATTGTCATGGTGACATGTTTGATCACGGGGGCTCTCAGCAAAACAAAGACTTCTCTACAAGATGTCTCTCTAATATCAAAAGGCTATAGCAATAGTGAATAAAACAAAAGGGCATCTCGGTGAGAAACTTGCTTATGTCTCAGCGATTGGAAAGAACATAACACATGGCTCTCGGCATGACATAATGTATTCATTATGTATTCTCCCCGACTCTAATGGGTCTTGGCGAAAGCGATATCTAAGGGGAATGACTGGCGATTTAATTGCCTTTGGCAAGACTATCTGGTTGTCTCAGTGAACGATTAACAGACTCAATCATTGTGGCCATCATGGGATTTTCTAAATATAGTTGTAGGCTGACATCATTGGTTGGCATCGAATCTCAGAATGGTTACATGGCAGATTATTCTCTGAGAATTGGGAGGTTATGGTTCTCAGTTGGTGGGCAGTCATGGTTTTGATAAAAATCTATCAGTTACAATTTGAAATCTCTTGATTCAGTGCATAAATTAAAGCTCTCTAGACAGGCATTACTCTTGATTTTTACCATCATCTACAAATTATCATTATTCAGCTTTAGATTCTAAAATTGGCAAGTGAGTTTCAGATTCTTGTGAAAAACACATTCTTTGAAGACTTTCATTATGACAGACATACTTGAAATGTATATAAAAACCTATGTTGAAAAGAGTGTAAGATCTCTGGTTGTAATCCTTAGGGCATTCTGTAGACGATAAAATATAGAAATATGTGCTTAACTGAAAACAGAGAAATCCTCTGAGTTATTATTATTGTTCAAAACATAATTTGAGGGGTAGGTACTCCTTGAGATGGGTGTCTCAAAAATGAGGGGTTGGTGCTCAAAAATCAGCCTATAAGACATTGTGAACAGTTGTTTTTGAAGATTAATCTTGCAAGGCATTTTGGGAGTGGTTTTTATACCCCAGGAGGGTTTTCCACTTGGAAAAATCTTGTGTCTCTTTGTTCTTCTGTGTGCTCACTGCTTTACTGTGTTGTTGATTGTTTGAGTTCACTGTTGGGATTATTACTTTTCTCAATTTTGTTTATGAATGATTACATTCAACTCATGAATGCATTAATCAGAGTATTATTGAGATCAAATCTGAGCTATGGTTTTTGAATTTTTGAAATTTGTTGAAATCTGTTAAGACACTGATTCACCCCCCCTCTCAATGTCATTTTAACTCTAACATATGTGTATGAATTCAATATTACATGTGAGTGTTTGATTTTATGTTCTATGAGTTATGATTTTTTTTTTCTCTCTACAATAATGGGTTACTTGTTCTTTTCTTCCTTGAACGATAGAATAAATAAAAAGACCAGCCAACAAAGACAAAAGGGAAAGAAGGAAAAAGCATTATAGACATATTTATATCGGAAGGATATGGAAGATTTAATTAAATAATTTAAGATGAATTTCATTGACCGAAATTCCCAGCGCTTCTTTTTCCATAGTTTCTAACTCATATGCATTATGTTCTTTGCATTGAATTATTCAAAATAGGCCTTCCCAAAGGTTGTCAAACTTCTCGTGCTAACCCAACTTTGTAGCCCTTTCATTAAACTTCAACATTAAGTCTCCACAATTTAGACCTTGGTCAGATACTTTCTTTTCAAACCACCTTTTAACCACCTATTGGCAGTTAGTCATGGCTATTAGGGAATTTTTCCTTTTCTCTTGTACTTCTAGCAACTCGGCTAGCCACACCTCCATTGTGCCATTTTGTTCCACCTCAAGAGACTTTAACAATTACAGTGCTGGAATATCCATAGAGATAGGAAATAATGCCTCTTTTCCATATACTAGCTCATACAATGAAGTCTTGGGGACTTTCTTAGGAGTTATGTGGTCTTTCTAGAGCACTGCTCAAAGTTTTTTATGCCATTCCCTTTGGTATTCCAACTTGATCCTTTTGAGGAGTTGGACCAGATTCTTGTTTGTCGACTAGGCTAATCCGTTCCCTTATGAGTAGTAGTTTGATGATGTTTTAAGGAATATGCCATGCATAAGTGTGAATTGACTTACCTTAGAGCCTAGGAAATCTTTGGCATTATCGGAGATGATGGTTTTGGGCGGGCTGAATCTCATCACCAGTTCTTCTATAAATTCCACTATCTCTACCTCTATCGCATTCTTTAGTGGCATGGCTTCAATCCACCTTGTGAAGTAGTTAGTAGTCGTCAAGATTCATTTATGACCTACGCTGGAGGCTAGGTTGATCATTCTGATGAAGTCCAGGCCCCATTGCATGAATGGCTCATCAACCACTATTGGATTAAGAGGCATTGTAGAATTATTTCTTCTTCCTGTGAAGAATTGGAATTCCTTGCAAGCCTTTACCAAGGAGTAGGAATCATTGAATAACATCAACTAGAAGTACCATGTGCACATGATTTTGATGGTTGTGGTCTTTGAAGAGAAATGCTCACCCGTGGGACTGCTGTGGTAAGTGTCGAGGATCCTTTTTGCTTGCTCTATGGTAACACACCGCTATAGAATGTTGTTAATTTTTTTTTTGAATAGGATTCCTTCAATGAGCATGAATTCACTATTTTGCAGTTGGTAGAATCTCCTCTTCTGAGCAGGAAAGCCCTATAGATATTTTCTTGTGTGCATAAACCTTACTTTTTCCGCTAGCCAACAACCTTCAAAATTTGACTCGTTCATTAGGACTAGCTCCGACTGCTCTTCTGCGGTGGCCATTTTTTCATCGTGTGCCAGATATTTGCATAGTCCTCTTCCCTAAATGACCTTTGTAGGCTTGAGTTCAATGTTGTATTCGAGGATCTTGGTGATCCAAGTGGCTCTTTTCTCATTGATTTCTCCTTCCATGATGTATTCGCACACACTAGAATGCGTAACATAAAAAATCACCTTATTACAAGAGATTAGGTGTCAGAACTTCTTGAGCCCCTTAACTATTGCAAATGCTTTCCTCTCCATAAAGTTGTAGTTTTCTCACATTCCTTTAGGGTCTAGGAGTGAAATGCTATCAGGTGTTCTCCCTTGCCATTGTCATCTTTCTAAGTTAAGATAGTAGTAATGCTTGACTTGCTACTAAATACATACATTATGAAGTCCTTTGATAAATCTGGATTGATTAGAATAGGAGTAGAGGAAATAGCATCCTTGAATTTCTCAAAAGCTTATCTAGCTTCTTTTTTCCATTTAAATGTTTAATCCTTTTTTAGTATCAGGGTGATTGGCCTAATTATTCCTACGAAGTCAAAAATAAATTTGCTAACAAAATTTACCTTTCCCAAGAAGGACTGGACACCTTTCTTGTTGACTGGAAGGGGAATCTCTTTGATTGATTTCACCCATTTAGGATCAATTGAAATTCTATCTTTGGACACTACGTGCCCCAATAGCTTGCCTTGTAGTACTCTGAAGACATTTTTTTGGGTTTAGGGATATCCCAAACTCCTAGAATTTCTTGAACAACATCTCAAGATGATCAAAATGATCATCCTTGGACTTGGACAACAGTGTCAAATCATCTAAATAGATTAGGATAATCTTGTTGATTAGTTCACTAAAAGTGATATCCATTGCCCGCTGGAAGGTGGCTTCTGCATTTGAGAGGCCAAACGACATATTACCATATGTGAATTTTCCCCACTTGGTAATGAACATTGTCTTATGTTGATCCTCCTCTTTGACCCGGATCTGATTGTAACTAGAGAAGCCATATAACAAGGAAAACATCTCCGATCCTGCCACTATTTGCAGGATTGACTCCATTGAAGGTAGCGGGTAATCATCCTTCAGGGATGCTCTGTTTAGGTCCCAAAAGTATACACATAGATGGATATCTCCATTCTTCTTTTGGATCAGGACTAGATTGAATACCCACATGCTATACTTAATTGAGAAGACAATCCACGACAGGATTAGCTTTGATAATTCTTGTGCCATTAGCACTTCAATCTTGGGATTGACTAGCCTCTATTTCTAGAAGACCGGTTTTGCGCCTTCTTCCATCTTTATTGTATGTTGGATGATATCCAAATCATATCCCTTGAGGTCATCATATGACCAGGCCACCACTCCATATTTTTCACAAAAGTTGACAAGCTTTTCTTTATCATGATACGGGACATCTTTCCTAACTTTGAGATTTCTTCCATCCCCGACTTGAAGATTTGTATAGTCACCTTTATTTACTAAAAACTTCCTCTTGTCATTTCTTGCATTGTCACAATTGAAAATATTTTTGAGAGTGACCAATCCCTTTGGAATCTTGTTGGATTTCAACTGAATGATTTGTCCTTCATAAGCTTCGGTGATCTTCAATTGGAGCTAGTAAGAAAATTCTCCTAACTGCTGGATAAATGAGGCAATGTGTTCATCATTGTCAAAGACTTTCCAGCTTTGGTCATTGTCTGGAATGGCTGGTCAAACTATCACTCATACAAAGTGTTTTTTGTGAATGAGGTCGAAGGCAGGATCAAACTAGGATTTGATTACTGTCATGCAATCCACATTTGTATTTTGTTCTTTGGGCACCGTTTGAATGTTGAATGCTTCAAATCCCTCAATCAAGTCCCAAAATTAGTGTTTATAGGATCACATGTGGACATTCTTGGCTGTAGAATTTCCACGAACTTGATTGACTACTAGTTTAAAATCTTTGAACACCATTAATTGCTTAATGCCCCTTCGATCTGGAAGGCTTAAACCTTGCACCAGTCCTTCATATTCAACTTCATTGTTTGAGCAAGTGAACTAGAAGAAAAAAGACCTCAGTTTCTTTTCATTGTGTGGGGATATTAACCATATCCCGGCTCCTACACCAACCTTTCATATTGCTCTGTTGAAGTGCAACGTCCATAGTTATAAGGCTTGACTGCTCTCAGATTCTTGACAACCTTTGGGAGCACTTGATCTTCACCATAGATGATGTAGGTGCCCAACTCGGTAGCATGGTAGTTGTCGAAAGGATCAGTATCCATATATTCACTTAAGAGAACATCTTCTTGATCTGTCCAATCTCTGGCCACTTTTTCATCTTCCAGTAGCTTAGCACAATACATTTCTTGCTTGGTGATAGAAGTATGAGCGGCCTCAAAATTGATCATGGCTTCATTGGACACATGTTCAAAATGTAGAGCTTCAGATTCTATCTTCATTTTCGCACCACACTTGGTCCTGAGGATCATGTGCAACCCATCTAGGGACAGGTATCCACCTACCTTTGAAGTGAATTCTTGTGATAGACAGAGGCCAAACATGGGGGGAACATCTATGATCATAGTATCTTGTGACACTGTGATACTAGGGAAAATGAATAGGGTCAAGGGAAGGTCCTTGATCAGACTGACAGTTTCAACTATGTTTCCATCAAGCTGCATCACTCCCTTTTTTAAAGGTTCATAACTAAGCCCTAAAGCCTCAGCTATCTATTTTGGCATAATTGTGGTGTTGGCACTGGAGCCAATCATGGAATTGTGTAATAACTTCTCTCCCACAATAAGTGTTAGAAAGAAGGGCTTGGGATTTGGCTTATCTCTTACCTTAGCGGGAGCCTCTATTGTGTTATTTATGAGAAATTTGGTAGGATGTGATTGATCATTAGCCTTTGCTTTAAGCAACTAATCTTCTATAGTAATGTCTTTTTCTCTGGAATAGCTAAAATATCCCAAAGGGATACATTAGCAAATTATTTTTTCAATTGTTCCACCACATTGAAGGGTGGCGGATTTAGAGATTTCTACTCCTTAGCTCTTGTTATAACAATTTCCTTTCATGGTGCACATTGTGGCACCACTACAAAGGTACTAGTCATTTGGTCAAAAGAAAATTTAGGTTGCAGACTGACTAATTGTGGGACAACTGGTTCACCCATGAATCTCCTCTTCAAGCGGGTGTTGTAATTGGACTGTACTTGTGGTGTTTTAGATGTGGATGCATCATTGGAAAAAATTGCTTCTTCTTCTTTCATCCATGAGAAGAGTGTGTGATTAGGAGAAATTTCTGCTTCTTTCTCTAGTGACATCCCCTACATTTGTGCGGTGAGCACCGCATTGTCCATTTGTGAAGAGGTGTACACATAGCTTCCATGATTTGATGTTGCGCCTTCGCTGCACTGCTCTACCACCTTTTGTTATAGTTTGTCGCGCAAAGAGTTTTGGGGCATGTGTGAATTTCCACAAGGGAAGCACTAGGGGTTAGTGCCATCTATTAAATTGTTTTTCCCTACAGTTAGCTCTCTACTCAAGCTCAGATTAGTGCTCTACAATAGAGAAGGCATTGACACTATTTGATTTGTTGTTTGCACCTGTGGATTTGTGTGAGCACCTCCTTGGAACTGGTTTTGTTGGTAAGAAGACCTTCTACCTTGATAATTTTGATAGGTCAGCTTCGGAGGCACGACCTGGTTGTGCTTGATAACGATTATCTCGTTGGCCATGGCCCACAACATTTCTTTTATGTCACTCATATCCTCCTTTGAAGAGCCATATGTAGACACAATATTCTGCGACGCACACGGATATGTGTACATAGATTTAGGAGGAGCTGGTGCACTAGTAGAAGGGATCTCCTGAGCGAGAACTGATATTTCTGGAAATATAAGAATGATGGGCCGAGGTGGAAACTTCCTAGCTTCTATCAAATTATTCTTCTTGATAGCAACGTTCTAGGTGCTTGGCAGTGTGGTCTCGCCCAAAGACTAGATCAACATTGAAATGTTGGGATTGATAGATTTCAAGTAGAACATGAATGCTAGATCAGGAAACGGGTAGATATTAACTTGGATTCTCTGCTAGCTTGTACGAAACCAAGCATTGAAGTTAGCTATGCCTTTGTGCAGGTCCTGCTTTTATGACCAACACCTAATAATATAGCAAGGATCGGTCTCCTTCGTTCAAAAATATCTGATAGAAAGGATCTGGAAGCTCATCTTAGGTACTGATAGTTTTTTCTTGCAACATCCAGTACCAATCTAGTGCCTTGCCTCTAAAAGAGGTGGCAAGCAATATTAGTGCTATATTTTGGACTGTAACACCATGTACCAGATATACGCCTACAACATCTTGCAAATGTTTAGATGGTGTTCTTCAGCTATCCTCTTTAAATTTAGGTATAGTTTTTAGGGTAGAAACCAGGATAGTGGCCCAAACGGCAGGCACTACTAGCACTACAAGATGACTTCTGACATCCCATGCCACATAATTTTTGTTAGTGGCAGGCAACATGGCTAGCGGAAAGAGTGGACGAAGTAGAACGTTCACTAATAAGGTCACGGGTTGTACTGTCCTTAATGGTAGTACTAATAAACTAGGATTATTTGTTATTTTGGACCTAGTAACAGGCAGATGGCTCATACACCCTCCTTAAATTTAGGTTCATTTAAGGTCAGTCCCACCGGGCATTCCAGGAAAAAGAAAAACTGTTGATGCCAAAAATTGGCAAGGTAATAGCCCTTTGTGGGAAACTCAGTTTATGGGGGACCTATTGCACTAAACTGAGTAACCTCTAAATTTTTAAAGAAGTTGACTTCTTCTGTAATTGGTTTTTTGGAATGGAAAAAGGAAGCAAATAAAAAAATAAAGGATCTAACTAAGGAAATGCGCCATAATTTAGATAAAAGGCATAATAAACCTATCTTTTGGGTATGATCTAAGGGCTCATTCAATAATTTACTATCATAGAATGACATAAAATAAAGATTAAAACTTGAACACATTAAATGACATAAAATAATTCTCACACCCATTCACTGAAAAGAGGAGTCAAAGACATGATCTAAACTAGCAAATTTGCATTCAAATTATAGAAGTTCTAGAAATGAACCATTCAAACAATAATGTCATAGTATAAAGTTAATCAAATAGCTTGAGAAAAATAGAAAGGCCAAACAATGGCATAGTCTATGAGTCTTTTTTCAATAATCTAATAATGATAAAAGGCTCGGTGTCTCTAAAATTCTATAATTCTTGATCTCTCAGAACTCATAGAAATTTTTAACCTCTAACCCCGAACCCCTCTTCAGAAGCAAAGAGAAGTATATATAGCCAACATTCCCACCACCTGGTGAGCAATAATTGAAAAGAATTGGAATCCTGAGCAATGATGTAGTAGAAATGATTCCTTTAGTCATTGCAATATAAAAGTATTCGGACCATAGAATTTGGTCACTTCCCATCTAGGTGCATCCCCTGTGAATGATAGCAGTGGTCTCGACAAAGTATCAAGCAAACAAGTGTCACCACCCAGTATAGGTAGTTAGAACATGCGACATCATATCCCAACCCATAGCTTGCTCCATCCTCTGTGATGAAGAAGCATTCACAAGGAGATAGATGGAAGCATGGCACAACCCATGGTTCATTCTCCCTCCCTTCGTTGAAAGATGGTGTTGGGATAACACGTAGCAGCAATGTTCACTATAGACACTGCTTGTGGGGCCTGCCAAATATTTATGCAAATGGGAGCTATGTGGCACGCAGATGGGGCTCAATGAGGAAGTGAAGGGAAGTAGTTAAAAAAAATCCATGATGAAGACATGTGGGGGCATAACAGGGGCCAGTAGAAGAACAAAGGAGAGAATTCCTTCAGAGAGCACTAAGCAGACATGTGGCAGAGGCTGGCGGTCATTCATCAAAAGGGGTTGATGATGTTCATTTGAGGCATAGGCTGATACTTAGAAAAAAAAAAACTTGAAGGGAGCTTGATGAATTTTATATTCATAGAGATCACTTCTAGAGGAAAAAAAATTATACTCAAATTCTAGGACCTTCCTCAAGCGATTAGGCTTCTTCCAAGGAACCAAGCTTTGATACCAATTGTTGAACATCTAGAATACTAGGAGGGGGTGAATCAATATTCCATAAAACCATTCAGTTAAAATCCATCTAACCATTATCATAATTTTGACTAAATCAACAAGAAAGAACATAAAAACAAATCATTGCAACCATACACATGAACACTAGGATTTTTATGTGGAAAACCCAAAAAGGGAAAAACCACGATGAGGGTTAACTCACAATATATTATATCTAGATACAAGATATTAAAGGGATCACTACTAGGACTCATCATCCTTAAAAGGCTCACTGCCAGAATACAAAAGATGGCTAACTGCCAAGATAGAAAGATTGTGGCTCACTGCCAAAATACTTGAACTGATAGAATACATCTTCAATGTGTAGGGTTCAGTTCCAATGAAGCTTAGAATATGAAGTACTACCACCCACAACAGTCGCTCAACAAATCTGCTCTAATTCACAACTAGTAAAGCATTTAGGCTCAAATATTCTTTCACCTTTCTTCCACACTTGCACACCCACTTCTCACTCACACTTTCTCCTCTTCAAAAAATCTCTTATATATAAAAGTATATATTATTCATCAATTAGGTTGGCCTAATTAGATGAAAAATAAATAATAAAATCTCTCTTGTTGTCACCATATATTATTTAAAATATTTTATCCATGTAGTGCATTATACCAAGTCGATTAACATCCATAAATCATAACTAGTCTCCTTAATGAATCACACACATTAGGTCAACCAAGAATAGAACACAATTCACAAAATCTCCAAACCAATAGACAAACCTCAAAACAAACACCTTTTGGATCCGAGATCAAATAAATTTCTCATCATACTACCATCATAGAGACTACCAACAAAACCACAGCATAAGAATGTTCACCTTAAGAGAATGTTGAGTCTCCCACACTAATATGCAGAGCAAGGAACAATAGAATATAGAGTTGAACTTTGTCAGAGATAACTTTCTGCTCACAACCCAAAACACCTCAAGATCCATGATATAGTTTTCTAAATGAGTCTTGATAACATGGTTAAGAGATTAGAGTCATATATGTTCTTGTGGTGAATTCCAGACTCAAATACCAATGCATTGGCTCATCACAAAAGAAAATTACCGACAGAGAACAACTTCTAGTAAACCAAGTAAACTTCCCATATAGTTGTCACAATGTTTAAATCAATGACAACATAGGAACAACCAACACAAACCATCCATAGTTCATGCTCATGTTGCAAGGCTCCATAATTCCAACACCTTGCACATAATCCAATACCTGTCCTACTAAATTTTTCTTTAATTATCACCATGGATTTACTTAATTCACATGCTTGACTACACCCTTATTAAAATTCCTTAACCTTTGTTATGATAACCATACCTAAAAATCAATTTACTCAAGGATAAATCTATTGTGCACACCTAGATAATTTACTTGTCCATCACTTGATCTTGGATAAATAACTTGCATGATGATGGTGAAATTACTAGGACATGAATTAATTTTTACACATGCTATCCACACTTAATTCTGCACAAAATTGAATAAAAATTGAGTTTATTTAATGTTTATTTCTTTGGAAATAGAAATTGAGCCATCTTGGAGTGAAATTTTAGATTTTATGCGATCTACCATTAAATGTTGAGGTACTACCTTTATCCCTACATTTTCTCTATAAATTTGGACACTTTTCTCTTAAGCAAACATCTTGCTATCTTAGCACATTCAGCCTTATGGATACCCCTATCTACCTGACTAGTATGAGGAGGCAGTATACCTTTCTTGACAAGATAGCCAACCAATGACTTACAAATTTTTTCAATATTAGAATCCCAATGACTCAGGTGGCACTGAGGATGGTGCTCAATGATGACTTCATGGATTAGGTTATCTAGGGAGGAAGTACAAGTAGTTGGAACCATGGTGGTTCTCGCTGATTACTTAGGTAATCTTTATTAAAGCTTGGATGTCGCTCAAACTAGAATAGGGATCCTTGCTACAACAGAGTTCCTTTGCTTTCTTAATGAAGGAGCTATGGTACTGCTACTCCCCTTAATTAGTAATCTTCACATTGTCAACCTCGATTAGCATTGTCATAATTCTCACTTAGAATACTTGATTTTAATGGACAAGGCTCGAAGAATTGATTAACTATGTGTTGTGATAGGTTTTGGGATCACTCTTTTGTAGAAAGATTAATACTCTCAAAGCAATTTTTTATTTCAAATTATGTATACAAAAATACTTGTTAGTACGTAAATATCATTTTCTAGCGTTTAATCTTATCTTTTCTCTTATGTGATGGTGTATTTTTTTCAAACTTTGAATTATGTTGTTTATATGTTGGATGATTGCGAAAGCACGTGATTATGTTCTCTGAATTTTGAGGAATTTTGACCTAAGAAAGGAATAGACCAATTTTACGAACCAAACCTACACCCTAATATTTATAGACCTATCAATTAAAATTAACCCTAAACTAATACTAACCCTAAAACTAATTAAAATGCAACTAAGGCTTTGAATTACAACACAATTGATCATGAAGTAGTGAAATTTACTTTTACAAACAAGTTTTTCTATACTTTTCATTCAAATATTAGCTAGTTTATATTTTAACTAAGATATATGTTCTCCAACCAAAATATTATAAATTCACATCACTTTTTGTTTTTTATAATGAATGTATGTGGAATTGAATGTGTATTTTCCAATTATTTCCATAATTTATGGATAGAGACCATCAGAATGGTTGTTGGTGTTGAGTGACACCTCACATCTTTGAATTATAAGCTTCCGTACGATTCTTTATCATGGATTTTGGCAATGTGATTTTCCTTTTGAATTCAAACATTTTCTACCAAGCAATACTTTTTTAATCCCAACAATTATTTTGAATGTCTATTTTTTCCCTACCTATCATCAAAACAAACATTAATTGGTACATTGTCCTAGGTGATTTCTTTATTATCCACCTTTTATGAATTAGGAGTGGAATTATCATAAATTTATAAAATAGAGGATTGATATTCAAGTTGTGACATTAAATATTGAACAACTTCCCTTTTCAGATGCAATTCCAAACTCCTTGGCCATGTTATTGCATTTAGGGACTCATGAATTTCTAGATGTTCACTTTCCTATGAAACACACTCTTGATTTTTGAATTTTTAACCTTCTTCACAAGGAATATGTGGTGTCATGAATTTTTTTCCTTTTCCTGTGGATTCTTTAAGGCTTTGATGGAGAACCTCAAATCTGCAAGCTCACCACATTCAAAATTATCTTTTTGAAACCTATCAACTACAATATTACTAACCTTCATTAGATCTACCCCATCCAATGTAAGCTATGATAGTCCTTCAATTATTTTCTTAAAAAAGATACTTTAGATAAGGGAATTACTTTGTGGATAACCAAGCTCATCCTAGTTAGAATTTTTTTACAATTGGTCTCACTATGATCCCTTGTGTCATGGATCCCATACTTGTCTAACCATCCAAAACTAAGAAATTTTTTTGGAAAAATTCTTCTATTAAGGATTTTCTAGACAATTGCAATGTTCATGTCATAATAATTTTCTCTAAGCCTTAATTCAACCCTATAATTCTTATTTCCAAAGGTATAATTTATCATTTTACATTGCAAGGCCCTCCTTCTAGCACCAATTATATTGACATGGTTGTTACACACACAATAACATGCAGATAAATATTTTCCTCTTGAACAAATGAACCTATCTATATTAAAATAATCACTAGGTTTTCCTCGTTAGAGGTAATCTTAGCTATCTCATGTCTTAAGAATATCAGGTCTTGACACACTAGGTTCACTCAAGGCTAGTTGTGAAAATTTTTGTTAACCATAAGGGGCCATTGGTTTTAAGACTTTTAACTTTGGCAAGATGAAGAAATGCACAGATTCAACAAATATAATGTGCATTACTCTTCATATTTTTTAGTCCAAATAATTCTAAAAGAAATTACTAAGAGATGAGATTTAAGAGAGAAAATGCTTAAGAAATTAAGTGCTCCCAACTATTATCCATGTCATCATAGAGAAATAACTAAACCAAATCATAAACTATTTTGTACTTCAATAGATTGCTTCACATCTAAAACAATATAATGCAAGAAGTTTGAAGAAAAAGAACTATTCACCATCAAAATAGTATCAAAATGCACCCAAATCTGGCACAACAAATTGACTCTTCCAATAGGAGTATACAACATACAGTTATTCAATATTTACAATATAGAAATAAACTTCAAATTGCTTTGATATTAGAAAATTCTACTATAAATACAAGTTTTAAAACTAGAATTGAAGAAAAAACATGACTTAAATGTAAAATTGGTGATGTTCCAACTTTATTCTAATTATTTCAACAATTTTTGATCCTCAAAAAATAATAATATTTTATCATTTATAGAATAAAAGGCAGCAACCAATTAAAAGAGAACACATAACTATCAAAAAATAATCCAATCATTAAACAACACGTGGCACAAGATCATTGGTGGCAGTCGAGAGATATTTGTCCCAGTTTCTAGAAATAAAATAAAATTCTCCACCTTTTAAAACAAAATTTGATTCATGTGCGAAATTTCTCACTTAAGCTACTCTATCCCCCACTCAGCATTGACTATGTGGCTGATTCTCATTCCATCACTAGCTTCCTTTGCATCACAATTTACCTTTCTACCACTGGGTTACTTTACACAATGTACGATGGATTTGTAATTCCATGACCTAGGGATAGGTGGCAATCCCTTGTTTCATCACATGACTCTTTCACACCACATTTTTTTCAATTATCGCTTGTCCCCTTAATGCAAAGTACAATAGCACCATTGATTTCATCTAAAGGACAAATGTCATAATCCCACACCATCGTAGTATTTATTTGTATCAAATTTTCAAGTCTTGAGTTCCTAATGCAAAATGAGATATGTCTGGTCAGCCATGATTGAAGAATGTGGCCATATCTTATCCCATCATATGCTCTTTTTGCATCACATTTTTGAATCAAACAACTTATCTTCAAAGTGTGATGCACGATGAGAAAAAAAATGGAAGGAAATGAATGAAGCATATGCTTGCAAAATATTCCATCCAAATGTCACTTTATTTTTACATCATGTGATGTCTTTACATCATGGTTATGAGTTGAGAAGGAACAAAAAAAAATGAAATGTACAATATGTTGGATGTTGTGGTTGTGTTGCCGATATGTGGTTGTCATTGATGTCAATACTATTAGCATTAATTCATTAGAAGTTGTATATGTCGAGGATATTGTGAAAATTGTAATGGAATGAGTTGCAGATTGTCAGTGGTGAAGTGAAGTTTAGTATGTCGGTAAGTTCTATGCATTGATAATCAGAGGTTGTGGACTAAAGGGTTTGTTGCTGAGTGTATCTAGTTTATCCACGTCGAGTTTCAAAGATCCGCGTGAAGATTTGATCTAGTTATGAAGATTTATATTCTAACAATTTTTCTGTTGCTTTAGTTGGTGTTACTAATTGAAGATGATGTGATTTCAGTTAGTTCAATTTCTGCGGATGCTTCTAGATCATGCTCTATCTTTGTTGCATGTCCGCGTTGATCGTTGTGCTTGTGGTTGGCGATTTTCTCTTGCATGTTCATGTTTTTCTTGTTCTTGGCCGACATGGTGTTTGTAGCATGTTGTGAATCTTCGAGGAGTAATTAATTGAAGTGTTTTCATGTTGGAGATGTTGATTTGGGTCTTCACTAAGTTGTGGCCAACCTTGGTTGATTCACATTAATAATATTTAGTGTTTTGGGCTAACAGTTTATATTCATTTTATTACTTTGTTGAGGCTAACATGTAGGGATGAAATTCATTGTTGTGGATATATATATATATAAGTGATTGTTTATTCGATTTGAAGTATTCCAATGGATGTTGAGTGTGTATGTATGTGCAAATAAAGTCCTAATCATTTGAAGGTAGAGCAGAGTGTGAAGAAGAGTGAAGAAGAGTGAATAAATTTTCATGTGCTTAACTAGAACTGTGATCAGGCATTAGCAGATGCCAATTTATCAGTTCAAATCCCTAGGGATGTAATCCAATTATTTCTGTAAGAAAGCGCGTCTTCCTTTGGGTAGTTACCCTTGTTATAATTGAGTAGTGAGCTCTAGGCAGTGTGCCCAAATGCATATGCATTCCCCATATTTCATTTCTTTATACTTTTAACAGGGTATAATCTTATAGACTAATCTCCACCGTGGTTTTTCCCCTAATAGGGTTTCCACATAAAAAATCTTAGTGTTATGTGTGTTTCTGATGTGTTGATGATTTATGCTTTCTTGGTTCATAATCAGATATGAGAATAAGGTTAATAAGTTGAATAAGTTTTAAATTTCTGGGACAATTGATTCACCCCCTCTTAGTTGTTTGCCCTTGTGTTGCCAACAATTAGTATCAGAGCAGGTTCCTTGGAAGAAGTTTCATAGCTTGAGGTGATCTGGGATGGCAACTTACAAGAAGGATAGTCCAAGATTTGATGGAACAAATTATCCTCTATGGAAGACTCAAATGGATTGTCATTTGAGATGCATTGGTGAACCCTTTTGGAACATTACATGTAATAGGTATGTTATTCCTCAGAATGGTCCTACTACTAGGCTGAGATTAGAGATGCTAAGTATAATATAAGGGATAAAGAAGCCTTGTTGAGTGCGTTTATTGATTCTAAGATGACAAATGCTATGGATTTGAAGATTGCTTATGAGATCTGGAAAAAGTTGGAAACTTTGTATGAAGGTGATGCTAATGTGAAGATTGCTAAGTTGTAGAGTTTGAAAGGGAAATATGAAAAGTTGAGAATGGGTGATGATGAGAACATTAATATTTTTATGAAAAAAGTGAATAAACTTGTGTGTGGTATCAAATGTGCTGGTGAATAGATAGATGAATTAAATATTGTTGCTAAAGTGCTTAGATCCTTTCCTAATTCATAAAAATTCAAAGCTAGTGCTATTGAAGAGCTCTAGACTGTAACAAATGTAACCAGAGATATGTTGGTTGGTAAGCTTACTACTTTTGAGTTAAGTGAATTTGGTGATGCCCTTCCTAAGGTTGAATCTACATTTAAGGCTACTACTTTCAAAAGAGATAGATAGAGATATGATTTTGGTGAAAGTTCATCTAGAAATACATTCAAGTATGAAGATGAAATTAGATAGATTGAAGAAGAAGAAAGAGAGCTAGAAGAGTTGAAAGCACCTATTGTCAAAAGAGTACTGAGAGGAAAAGGTAAGTATGAAGGAAAAATTCCTCTTAAATGTTTTTCTTGCAATAAGATAGGTCATTTTGCATCAAGGTGTCCAAAAAGAGCTCCTAAACCAAGACATAACAAGCCTAGATTTAAAAAGAAATGTTACTATGTTGTTGATGAAAGTGTGACAAATGATGAATCTGATAAAGGAAATAGAAGTGATGATGAATGGGTATTTATTGATATCAAAGAAAATAATCTTGTATCTACTGAATCTACTAGTTGTACAAATGTGGAGAAAGCCCTAGCTACTCAAGTTGAAGATAAAGATGAATGGGTGATTGATAGCAGATGTTCACATCATATGATAGGAGATAAAAGTAAGTTTGTGTGCTTGAAAAAGTATGATGGTGGTTTTGTGAGATTTGGTGATAATACAACTGGTGTAATCCATGGCAGAGGATGCATTTCTCTTTATGGTAAGCATAATGCTGATGATGTCTTGTATGTGGAAGGCTTGAAACATAATCTTTGAAGTGTTGGTTAGATGGTTGATAAGGGATACAATATTTAGTTCAAGGATGGAAAGTGTAGAATATTGAGTTCCAAAAGTGTAATTACATCAGGTACAAAAACAAAAGGTAATATGTTGCATAAAAGTTGTTTGATTGCTCAAGTTGATGAAAGTTGGTTATGGCATAAGAGAATGTGTAATGTTCACTTTGATAATATTGTCAAGATAAGTTCTACTAAGTCTATGAGAGGTC
Source organism: Sequoia sempervirens (assembly GCA_007258455.2). Lineage (NCBI taxonomy): Eukaryota > Viridiplantae > Streptophyta > Pinopsida > Cupressales > Cupressaceae > Sequoia > Sequoia sempervirens. Next base: position 25,038 of record VDFB02113999.1, read on the forward strand.
TACCTAAGTTGGTGAAACGTAATAATTCCATATGTAAGGAATGTTAGTTAGGAAAGAAAAAACTAGAATTTCATTTCAGAGTAAACAACATTGTTCAAATGAATTGTTGGAGCTTGTGCATATTGATTTGTGCGGTCCCTCTAAGGTTAGAAATTTACAAGGTTACAGTTATTTCATGTTACTCATTGATGATTATTCTAGAATGGTGTGGGTTATTTTCTTAAGGTAGAAATTTGAAGGATTGGAAAAGTTCAAGATATTTAAGGCTATGGTTGAGACAGAGATAGGTAGATTAAATGTCTGAGATCAGATAGAGGCGATGAATTCACTTCCAGTGAATTTAATTCTTTTTGGGAAGAACATGGAATAAAGAGACAATTTTCTGCACCACAGACCCCTCAAAAAAATGTAGATGTGGAAAGGAAGAATAGAACAATTGAAAATGCTGGTAGAACTATGATGTTGGAAGGAAATGTCCCTCATATCTACTAGAGAGAAGCTGTGAGTACTGTTGTGTACACACTCAACTAGGTACAAATTAAAGGTGATACTGGTAAGACCCCTTTTGAGCTATGGATTGGTCAAAAGCCTACTGTTAAATATTTCAAAATATTTGGGAGTAGATGCTACATTAAAATGGATGAAGATATAGGAAAGTTTGACGCGAGGAGTGATGAAGGTATCTTTTTGGGTTATTCTACTAAAAGCAAGGCCTACAGGTGTTACAATAAAAGATTGAGGAAAATGGTTGAAAGTGAAAATGTCAAGGTTAATGAAGACTTAGGTACACCATCCAGAACCTATGGAAATGATTTTGATGATTAGAATGACAGTAAAAACAAAGGAAAGAAAGTTTAGACTACAAATCAAGTGAAAATCATTCCAGTGAATCAATAAAATCAAGAGGAAGAAGAAACTACTGATATTGCATAAGAGAGAATAAAAGAGCCTGAAGTTGAAGAAAATTCTAAGAAGACAAGGTATGTAAGATTGAATCATTTAGAAGATCAGATTATAGGTGATAAGAAAAAAGGCGTCTAGACTAGGAGAAATATTGTAGAAGAATATTGCTTGATTCCAAAGATGGAGTCTACTAGTGTGAATGAAGCATGTAAAGATGAACATTGGGTTGAAGCAATGAAAGAGGGGCTAAAGTGGATTGAGAAGAATAATACATGGATTCTTGTTCCCAGACTTAAGGATAAGAATGTGATTGGAGATAAATGGGTCTTTAGAAACAAACTGAGTGAGCAAGGTGAAGTGGTTAGAAACAAATCAAGACTGGTATGCAAAGGATATTCACAGATGGAAGGAATTGATTTTGAAGGGAATTTTTCCCCTATTGCTAGAATTGAAGCTATAAGATTATTTCTTTCCTATGCTTCTTACAAGAACTACAAGGTTTATCAGATGGATGTCAAGTTAGCTTTTCTAAATGGTGAATTTGAAGAAGAAGTGTATGTTGAGCAACCTGATGGATTTCACTTGACTGATAAGGGAGATATAGTGTGTTGGTTAAAGAAAGCTCTGTATGGACTTAAGAAATCCCTTAGAGCTTGGTATGCTAGATTGGACAAATATTTGTTGAATCTTGGATTCAACAAAGGTACTACTGATAGTAATCTGTATTTCAAGATTGATGATGATAAATATTTGATTGCTGAAGTCTTTGTTGATGATATCATTTTTGGAGGAGATGATGGTTTGTGCATGAAGTTTTCTAATGAGATGCAAAATGAATTTGAGATCTTAATGATTGGTGAGATGAAATTATTTTTGGGATTGCAAATTACTCAGTTAGGTAAAGGTATTTTTATATCTCAGTCAAAGTATGTGAAGGAATTGTTGAAGAAGTTTGGTATGGAAGATTAAAATCCAGTTGGCACACCCATGGTGATCAGATGCAAGTTGACAATAGAAGATGATTCTCCAAAAGAAAATAAGACTAGATACAGATCAATGATTGGTGGATTGTTGTATTTAACTCAAACTAGGCCTGATATCATGAATTATGTATGTATTGTTGAAAGATTTCAAGTTGATCTCAAGGAATCTCATGTGACTGTTGTGAAGAGAATTTTCAAAAATTGAAGGGAACAGTTGACTTTGGCCAATGGTATCCTAAAGATGATGATCTTACTTTGAGTACCTTTACTAATGTTGATTGGGTAGGAGATGTAAATGATAGGAAAAGTACTAGTGGTGGAGTATTTTTCTTAGGTAAGAAGTTGATTTCATGGTTAAGTAAGAAGTAGAATGTCATTTCCTTATCTACTGTAGAGGCCAAATACATTGTTGTTGCTAACAATTGTACTCAAGTCCTATGGATGAAGTAGATGTTGAAGGATATTAGAGTTGTGTATAATGATCCTATTGCTATATTATGTGATAATTCAAGTGCTATTAATATTTCTAATAATCTGGTGTTGCATTCAAAGAAAAAGCATATATCTATCAAGTTTCACTTTTTGAGAGAAAAGGTAAGTGAAAAGGAAGTCAGACTGGTGTATGTGACTACTAAGGAGCAGATTGCAGACATCTTTACCAAGTCATTGCCTAAGGATACTTTTGAGTATCTTAGAGGGAAGTTAGGGGTGATTATCCCTCCTAATCAGAACTAAGGATGCATTGCATTGCATTATTCATGCATTTCATAGTTATATCTTGATCCAGATTGATGTTGTGGTGGCTGCTACTTAGGGGGAGTAGTCAAATGTTTAGATGTTCAGATATGTGGTTCAGAGTTTGTGTGGAGCTTAGAGATCTTTTTCATTGATGTCAAAGGGGGAGAAGAGTAATGTGAAAAAATTTCTAGAGAATAAGAGAATTGTGGGAAAGAAGATCATGTGAAAGAGTTGAGGAGAAAATGAGTTAGAACCTAAGGGGGAGTAAGTGTCGAGAGTTAGTTGCGTTGATGTTTTTTTTCACATCATGTGTTTCCATCAATGCCAAAGGGGGAGATTGTTGGATGTTGTGGTTGTGTTTCCAATATTTGGTTGTCATTGATGTCAACACTATTAGCATTAATTCATTAGAAGTTGTATATGTCAAGGATATTGTGAAAATTATAATGGAATGAGTTGTAGGTTGTCAGTAGTGAAGTGAAGTTCAGTATGTCGGTAAGTTCTGTACATTGATGATCAGAGGTTGTGGACTAAATGGTTTGTTTATGAGTGTATCTAGTTTATCCATGTTGAGTTTTAGAGATTCGCATGAAGATTTGATCCAGTTATGGTGATTTATATTTTGGCAAATTTTTTGTTGCTTCAGTTGGTGTTATTGATTGAAGATAATGCGATTTCAGTTAGTTCAGTTGCTGCAAATGCTTCTTTGGTGATTCGTGATGCTTTTGGATGCTTCTAGATCATGCTCTATATTTGTTGCACATCTGCATTGATCGTTGTGCTCGTGGTTGGTGATTTTCTCTTGTGTGTTCATGCTTTTCTTGTTGTTGGCTGACATGGAGTTTGTAGCGTGTTTTGGATCTTTAAGGAGTAATTAATTGAAGTGTTTTCATGTTGGAGATGTTGATTTGGGTCTTCACTAAGTTGTGGCTAACCTTGGTTGATTCACATTAAAAATATTTTAGTCTTTTGGGTTGACAGTTTATATTCATTTTATTATTTTGTTGAGGCCAACATGTAGGGATGAAATTTCTTGTTGCGGATATATATAAGAAATTATTTATTCGAATTGAAGTATTTTAGTGGATGTCGAGTGTGTATGTATGTGCGAATAAATTCCTAATCATTTGAAGGAAGAAAAAAATGTGAAGAAAAGTGAAGAAATGTTCATGTGCTTAACCAGAACTGTGATTAGGCATTAGCAAATGTAAACTTATCAGTTCAAATTCCTATGGATCTAATCTGATTCTTTCTGTAAGATAGTGTTTCTTCCTTTGGGCGGTTAGCCTTATTGTAATTGAGCAGTGAGCTCTAGGAAGTGTGCCTGAATGCATGTGAATTCCCCATATTTCATTTCTTTATACTTTTAATAGGGTATAATTGTTGATGGGTGTTTTAGCACTTTCTTAACACAGGAAGTTTGTAGATGCACTACCTCTCTTGAAAGCCAATCTCCAACAATGAGTTGTTGAAAATCACCCCAAGGTCTCTCGAGTGTTAGGTCATGACTTGCTTGGAATTTCTCAGTTGGTTCAATGTGATCTTTTTGGTAATCATAGGGAAGACTTATGGGGTTAAGCTGGAGGGAAGTTGGATCTTAAAATGGAGCTTTTAGATGGGGAAGTTGGTGTGCAATTGTTGTAGGTTCAAATAGTAGTCTTAAACTCCTATTTCAACTTCATCTTTGGCTTTACAATTGTATACGCATAAAAATGGTCATGTCTATAATTCTGGCAATTAATTAAATATTTATTATTTAATTATTTCTTCTAAAGACCTCTACATATGATTAAATTTAATTAATTTAATTATATTGTTCATTCATCTTATTCTTCTTTCGTAATTAAATAAATTTATTTTTTAAAATTATTTTCATATGTCCACTTAATTAATTAAATAAATACATTATATTTATTTAAATTAATTATCATTTGTTTGAATTTAAATTAAATCTTTGATTTAATTAAATTTAAATACCTCCTTTTCTTCTATTTAATTTTCTTCTTCTAATTAATTAAATGTTTCATTTAATTAATTTCATAAAAGTGATTTAATTAAATCTTATTTAATTAAAAATATCTTATGCTTTCTTTCTAAATCAATATTAGGTATTTTACCTAATTGTGCAATCTTTTCATATCATAATTAAATATTTTATTTAATTATGAGATATTCTACTTTTTTTCAATAAAACATGATTAAAGCTCTCTTCTTATCACAAGCTTTCTTCTGCTTTTAAAAGCTTAATTAAATATTTTATTTAATTAAGAAAAGCTGAATGTCCTCCACAAATAAATAATTGATTTTTTTAATTAATTATTTATCAGCTTTAAATCTTTCTTTTATTCTTTTAAAGAAAGATGATTTCTTATCTTCTCTTCTTTTTCCTCTTTCATAATAAAATAGAAAAATCTTATTTTTAGGGTTCTTCTATTCTCTCTTCAATTTCATCTTTCTTCAACCATTCGATCTGCTAAGAATTATCACAATCGTTAATCGAGACATCCAATCAAAAACATTCGAAAAACTCTATAAATACCTGTGTGAATCCAAGCATTGGTAATAGGCAATTAAGTAGAGTTTATGCATTTAGTTCATTTAGCACTTTAATCTCATAGCATCATGTTTATTTCAAGTTTCTTAGCTCAAATCATTATCATGGCTTAATCTTGCATCTACATCATAGCAAAATCTCGTTCTTTAGGAAGACAGTTTGTTGAGCCTAGCCTACGATCTGAGAACACAAAAGCTAGAATCGGCAAAAACACTAAAGATAGAGGACAATAGGACGACAATGGAAGCAGGATACTGAGTTTGCACTTCTTTACTCTTTATATTTTGCTTTGATATAATGTCCTATTGGTGTGTTTGAACAGTTATTTTTAATTCATTTACACATCTAATTTTCATACACACATTAAATGGCGCCCACCGTGGGGCCTATGCCCCTATTTTAGATTTCTTTCTTGTAGGTTTTTCTTGCAGGTTTGCTTACAGGTTTTCTGACATTCAGAAGCGCATCTGGAAGATTCAAATTTTTTTATTTTGTAGGTATTTTGGCGCATCTGAAGACTGTTTCGGCACATATGGGATTTTCTGTGGCGCATCTGGGAAACAGAGTGGTGCATCCGAGCATTTCTGCAGAGCATTTAGGAATTTAGTTAGCGCATATAGGACTTTCTTTAGCGCATTTTAATATGTTTCAAAAAATTTAAATTTATTTTTTTTGCATTTAGAATAGCGCATATAGGTTCTATTTTCGCGCATCTGGGCAACAGAGCGGCGCATTTCTATTCTGTTTTAGCACATTTGGGTAACAGAGTTACGCATCTGGTCTCTGTTTCTGTGCATCTGGGGGATAGAGTTTCACATCTGAATTGTAACAGAGATTCTGAGTCTGATGCCTTCCGCAGACATAATTTCTTTCATTTTCTTGCTGAGTTTAAAATGAATCAATCTAGGGTAGCCACCACACCTTTATCATGCAGTTAAAAAGAACCCCATGTCTATTGTGAAGCAAAATCTTCACTTAGATTAAATCACTTTTGATTTTGGTGCACATAAAATGAATTTGTCTACTCTTATTGACTGTGCTTGAAAGTGGTAGGTGATTATGCTCTCACCCTGTGCAAACTAGGTGATCAGAAAACCAGACCCACTTTTCCCTGTGTAACCCTGACTCAATAGTTGAAGTATCCTCTCCCCTTGTGCACTTGTGCGATCCTGGATGCAAGAGAAACAGTTATTGACTCTAGAAATTGGGCCTGCCTTAAGGGAAAAAGTACTCACCTTAAGGGATGACTCAAACCAGCAACGAAGCTAAGGCTAAGCTACCCCCAACCGGTATATAAATGTAAATCTTAAGGGAAAACCTAAGGTTGCTTGTGCGGATGTGTCATATGGACGGAGTTGTACTCCCTTAAACCCTGTTGAGCTTAACCTCTTCAGGCTGGAGTGCCACCTTAATGGTGATTAATCTCTTGCCCCATGTATGGCCACTCGAACGGGGGTCCCGAACTAAATACCATTGTTTAGAAAACCAAAAACCTTCTATCTACTAGTCCAGCACCGGTCGGTGTGAAGCCTTCCACACTTTCACAGTCAGTAATAGAGGTGATCAGCTCGCCATGGGAGTTTCATGGGGGTTGGAAGCTTGGTTGGCCTGAGAAGAGAGTGCACTGTAAGGGGGAGCCCGTGCAGCCAAGCTTCTGGATTCACATGCTACTGATATGCGGTTGGGGAAACCCACGTGGAGTCTAGCGGATATTGTCTTGGCTTAACCAAGGTTGTGCTTGTCTTATTCTGTGCTTGGTTACGAATCAACTTAAATCAGATTGTTTTCTATGCTTTTCAAAAACATCAATTCAGATAAAGGATCATCCAAAAAACCAACATGATGAATTTCAGCTGAAAACTGGTCAAAACTGTCCTTAGAAAAATTGTTTTAGCGCATCTAGGAAAAACTGTAGCACATTTAAACTCTGTTCTGGCGCATATGTGTTCTGTTTCGGCGCATTTAGGGTATTTTTCTCCACATATGTGCTCTATTTTTGTGCATCTAAGGTATTCTGAAGCGCATTTGACTCTTTCTCTAGCGCATTCACCTCTTTCTACAGCGCATTTAGGAAACAAAATAGCGCTTTTAGGTTTCTGTCAAAATTTGTACACAGACCTGAATCTCTAAGATTTTACTCCCATGTTGAGAAAGTGGAAATCAACCAAGTTCACCAAGAAATCAGTTTTCAATAGGATCAAGAAGCCCAAAACAAACTTAAGTTACAAAAAGACTTTAGATCGTAGAGCATTCCTGTATAAAAGTCGAGACGTCTTGCTCCATTATCGCACATTCCTCCATAGATACCAAGACTACATTAGGGGATTCACCGACGATTATGCTATAGAACCTTTGGCTACCCAAGCTTACTATCAAAGATTAGCATTGTCTCAACGTCACAATCTTAATCAACCTCTTGAGTTTGAAAATATACCACAACCTTCAATTGAATATTCAACGCATCCTAATCAAATCCTTCAGTGACCTTTGATCATATCCGAGGATTTCTTACATATGCCTATTTTTACAAGATCTCGACAGAACCATCTAGGAGAAACATCTCACCAAGAAACTCCCGCCCACAACATTCAAGAAGAGGGTGAACATGATAGTCCTCTTTTTAGTGTGAATCGTAATCCCCTTTTTAGTGAAAAAAATATGGATGATAGAGAGGAAAATACGTTTCATAAGAACAAAAACATGAACAAAACTCCCATAGATAGTGATGATGAGCAAGAGGAAGAACTTCAACTTAGAGAGGCGAAACAAAACCCCAAGTTTCTTAAGATCCTTGAATAGATTATACAACATGACAAAGAGAAGTACTTTCTTTTCTTGGCAGATCAAGGAGCTAAATTGCCTAAAGACTTTGATACTGAGAAATTAAAAAGAAAGGAAGAAGAACCATCCCTATCTGATTTCGCTTTCTTTAAAAAAGAGTTTAAAGAAATGCAGGGAACAATCAAAGAATTACGAGGGGGAACCACAACCAAGAAATACACTTTGGATGACATATGTCCTTATCCTTTTGATAGAAGTCTCAACATGATTCCATTTCCTAAACACTGTGAAATTCCCAAATTTGATCGTTATAATGGGAAATCAGACCCAATTGACCACATTAGAGACTTTCGAAACATGACATTGGAATTTTCCCACAAGGATACATATTTATTGCGATTATTTCCTCGAAGCCTTGGAGTCAATTCTATGGAATGGTTATCTAAGATTACACCTCCTATTCAAACATTTGAGGAATTGATCAATTTGTTCATAACACAATATGCCTACAACATTCAACACCAAATCACCATGATTGATCTTTGCAAAGTTGCGCAAAAACCTGGTGAATCTTTCACTACCTTTCTTCAAAGATGGAGGAGAATGTTCACTAGGTACCCACGACATGTTCTTGAAAAGGAGAAAATGGTTACTTTCATCAATAGCCTCAACTCAGAAATGAGCTATCGTTTAAATCTACATTGCCCACCTTCCTTTGAGAAATTGATTGAGGATGCCATCACCATCGAAAGTGCTTTGGTCAAAAGAGGGACAATAAAACTTGATAGGGACAACCCTAGCTCATCTAACCATTACAACAATCAAGACAAGTCTAAATTTTGGACCCGCAACAAAAACATTGTAAACGATGGTGTTGTAGATGAAAATCATGTCACATCTAGGCCATTTGTTCTGAGTGCTCCCAATGCGACTCGACACAATAATTACAACAATGTCAATTCAGTCGCGAATCAAGGAAACAATCATCCCCCTCCAACGAACAATAATCAGGGGACTGCCAACAACCAAAACTACCGGGGAAACAACAACAACAACACTTTAGGGAATACCTCAAACACAAAACCACAACGCTTTCCATTCTTCTCCAATAGAAGAACTTTCACTCCACTAGGACAATCCTTAGAATCGGCTTTCAAAGAGGTTATGGAAAAGAATGTCCTTATGTTACCACCGCAATGTAATTACGAACCTAGTGTAAAACCTCCATCATGGAATGAGGCCTATTTTTGTGACTACCATAGGTGCAGAGGTCATCATACAAACAATTTTCAAGGTTTGAAACATGCTATTCAAGATCTAATTGACAAGGGCATTATCACAGTAGAAGGACAACATAAATCCAATGAAGATCACCAAGCATTTCGCAATCCTCTACCAAATTATCAAAAGGGAGAGTTTTCTGACAAAAATGTGAACCAAATTGATGACAATGTAATCCGTCACCTCTATACAGATGATGAGCGAGTCAATGTTATAAAAATCAAAGAGAAAGTAGACAATGGACAAGTGAATGTCACAACGAGAGCCCAAGCTAAAGTTATCTTAAAGGGTACCTCTTCAAAATCCACTGAGACCTTCCCTCAACCTCAATATGACTTAGTTAACCAACTTCAAAAAACTCTGGCTCAAATCTCCATTTTAGAACTCCTGAAGATTTCCCCTGCACACAAGGAAATTTTAGAAAAATCCCTTTTTGAGACAACTGTATCCACGGATTTGGATGTGAACCGATTTCAAGCCATGGTAGGACATTTGTCCTCACCTACGTGTCACTCATTTTCAGACAAAGACGATGTTTCCATGACTCATCCCCACAATTCATCTTTATACTTAGAGGTCATGATCCATAAATTTTGTGTTAAACGTGTTCTAATAGATGGAGGGGCTGGTCTGAATATATGTACCTTAAAGGTGGTTCAAGCATTAGGATTCGCAGAAGACTCCATTGATCCTAGAAGGAAGATTACTATAAAAGCCTATGATGATGAGGAAAGAACGTCCAAAGGTCTAATCATGTTACCAATCAGAGTGGGACCTGTTATCAAAAACACCTTTTGTCAAGTTTTAGATCTAGATCTTGCATACAATATCTTGTTGGGTCGTCCTTGGATCCATGAAATGCAAGCTGTTCCGTCCACTTACCATCAATGTCTTAAGTTTCCATATGATGGATAGGAAATCACTATACTAGCTGATAATTCAAACGCCCAAACTTGTGCCAATGACAAAGCTCATTAGGATACTTTGGTTCTGAATAATCGAGAAGCACTTGCTAATACTTCTCCTAAGCATGATACACAAATCAGGCAATTAGCTAAAAGCTTTGACAAGAAACTACAGTTCAAGGAAAGTGGAGTTGAGGAATATTCCCTTTGTCTTGCTAATCTACCTACATCTCCTCAATCACATGGACAACCTTCCATTACACAACAACAGATATCAGCAGCATCAACATCAGCACAAGTACAATAGAGCCAACCACCAAGTTCAATGGACAATTTATCAAAAAAAAATTCCCCATGGGAGATCTTGAAGATACAACAATTTTGGATTGGCTCTATAAGGATGAAGAGGAAACGGTTCTAAATGTCACCTTACCAATTGACAGATATGGGAAAGGATATTCCATCATGCAAAAGAGGCGATATGACAATGGTCCTCTTGGAAAAAGAAAAGAAGGCGTAGTTGAGCCTATCCATCTCCCAGGGCTTGCTGCATATGATAAAACTGGAATAGGCTATGATGCTACCCAATCCAAACAATCACAAGATAATGTTTTTACACTACAAGAAGGTTTTGATAAGAAAGAGACATGTTTGGCATCAATCCTGAATTGCATAGAAAATAATTCTGATACCAATTCTACTGAATATGAATGGGATGCCATCCACAATGATGAATTTTGGAGGGACAAAGAGGTAGATGTCATACATAAGTATATGCCCACTTTAATCAAAGGAGAAGGTTCAGGATCCCAACCACAAGAATCTGAACCACAACGCAACTGTGAGTCTAGTGATACTGAGTCAGATTTTAACGAACAAGACTATCAGGAGAATAGTACCATCATTGACCTACCTCATACCTTGGATCCTGCCAATAACTCTATCTTGACCCTAACCATCGCCGATTTCACATGACCAAATGACGCATTACCTTTAATCCATCCTGATCTCATTAATTGGGATCTAACCCAACCTATGGATATACCTATTTTTCCAAATGACGAAGCTATCATAAAATTCCTTTCCACCGATGATATAAATGATTGTTCCACTAGCGATTTTTGGTATGAAGTCTTTAATCAGGAGAGTGTCAAGTCTCCTAGCTGCAAAAATGAAAATAAAGAAAAACGATCTAGTGGTGAAAACCAGAATCTGGCAGTACTAGATCAAGCAAAAGATAAAATAAAGAGCGTATCAGATGGTGAAAACCTTTTTGAGGCACCACCTGATGGGACTCTTGAAACTCTCCCAAAGCACTATCATAAGTGATCACCCATCTTGGTTGAGCCTACAAAGGAAATCAATATTGCAACTACAGATAATCCAAGGATTTTGCAGCTAGCTGAATCAATGACAGAAAAAGAAATCCCAAAGTTCATGAACTTTCTTAAAGAAAATCAAGTTAATTTTGCTTGGTCATATGCAGATATGCCAGGCCTTGATCCTGATCTCATTATGCATCATTTGTCTATCAAACCAGGAGTTAAACTAGTAAAACAAAAACTTAGAATGATGAATCCTCATGTAGCACTACTGGTTAAGGAAGAACTCAAGAAGCTCCTCGATGCAGGCTTTATAAGATCAATTGCCTATACAAAATGGATCTCCAATATTGTACCAGTAGCAAAACCAGACAAACATGTAAGAGTATGCACTGATTTCAGAGATCTTAACAAAGCTTTCCCAAAGGATGACTTTTCGCTTCCAAGTATTGACACTATAGCTGATCTAACAGTTGGCCATGCCATGTACTCATTAATGGATGGTTTCTCTGGTTACAACCAAATCAAGATTGCACCAGAAGACCAAGAGAAAACAACTTTCACTTGTCCGTGGGGAACATACTGTTGGAATGTCATTCCTTTTGGCTTAAAGAATGCTGGAGCTACTTATCAAAGATCTATGACTATGATCTTTCATGACATGATGCACACATTCATGGAAGATTATGTAAAGGACATATTGGAAAAATCATACACCAGAGAAGGACACTTGGAGATACTGTCTAAAATATTTACCAGATTGGAAAAATTCAAAGTTCACCTAAACCCTAAGAAATGTGTTTTTGGGGTCACATCCGAGAAGCTGTTAGGATATATTGTTTCAGAAAAGGGAATTGAAGTAGATCTTGCTAAAGTTCGAGCAATCATGGAGATGTCTCCCCCAAAGAACATTAGTCAATTGAGATCATTACAAGGGCGACTTCAGTCTATCAGAAGATTCATTGCACAATTGGCCGACAAAAGTCTACCATTCACACATCTCCTACATAAGAATGTTCCTTTTAGATGGGATGACAAATGTGAAATGGCATTTCAACAAATCAAGTAGTACCTGATGAATCCACCAGTTCTCATACCACCAAATCCAGACAAACCATTGATTCTGTATATTGCTGCAACTGAAACATCTTTGGGAGCATTATTAGTGCAAGAAGACCATGAAGGGAAAGAACGTGCAATCTATTACATTAGCAGAACACTGACAAGTCATGAGCTTCATTACACTTTCATTGAGAAGGCTTGTTTAGCAGTCGTCTTTGCTTCATAGAAATTCTGACATTACATGCTGACTCATACAATTAATCTTGTTTTCAAAATTGATCCACTCAAGTATCTACTAAGCAAAGCATCACTAACAAGAAGGTTAGCAAAATGGGTCATGATTTTGAGTGAGTTTGACATCCACTATTTTTATCGCAAAGCGATCAAAGGACAAGTTATTGCGGATCAACTAGCAGACGCTCCTCTCCAAACAGAGCACCCCTTACACATTGAGTTTCCAGATGCTGATGTTTTCACGGCAGACTCTAAGCAGCTATGGTCCTTATACTTCGATGGTTCTTTTACTCAACATGGATCGGGGGCAGGCATTCTCTTCGTCACCCCTCAAGGACATACCATTCCTCAGTCATATAGGCTAATGTTTCCATGCACCAATAACATAGCCGAATATGAAGCACTAATCACTGGACTAAAAATAGCATTGGAATGGAGGATCACTGAGCTACAAGTTTATGGTGACTCACAACTAGTTATTAATCAAATCAATGATGATTATCAGACTAAAGATGACAAGTTGTTGCCATACAAGAAGATGATTGATGACTTCAAGAAGTACTTTGTGGACATTCAGTTCACACAAATTCCAAGGATTGACAACAAAGCGGCTGACGCTATGGCTACGATCGCCTCATTGATACAACTCCCAGACAAACAGACTTGCTATGAATTTCTGGTGGAACAATTATTTACACCTGCCTATGACACGCCTGAAAGCCAAATTATCTGCCACCTAGTAGGATCTGATTCACCCTGGTATGGTAAGATTTATGCCTACCTAAAAGATGATACCTTACCGCCTGACTTATCCCGCAACCAAAAACGTAACTTTATCCGACAATCCTCTCGATATACCCTCATCGCTGATACCCTTTATCGTCGTGGTCTTGATGGTACTTTACTTCGATGTCTTGAACGTGACGAATCTGACAAAGCTTTACAAGAAGTTCATGGGCGCATTTGTGGTACTCATTCGAGTGGACTAACCTTATCCAAGAAATTGATTCGAATGGGTTACTACTGGCCTACAATGGAAAGGGAATCATTCACTTTTGTTAAAACATGCTCAAAATATCAGATTCATGGGAATCTTATTCATGCCCTGCACAAGAACTTCATTCGTTTACACCCACCTGGCCATTCTCTCAATGGGGGTTAGATCTAGTGGGCAAAATTCATCCTTCTTCTTCAAATGGGCATAAGTTCATTATCACAGCGATAAAATATTTCACTAAGTGGATTGAGGCAGTACCTCTCTCTAAAGTCACTGGAAAATAGATCTCATCCTTCATACTCAACTACATTATTTTTCGATATGGTATTCCTAATGCCATTATTACAGATAATGGTCGCCCTTTCAAAAATCAGGATGTTGATGAACTTTGTGAAAGATTCCATATTCAGCACAGATACTCCACGCCTTACTATCCTCAAGGGAATGGCCAAGAGAGGCCTCAAACAAGACTATACTAAAGATCTTGAAGAAGACTATCAATGACTTAGGGAAGGATTGGCATGTTCAACTCAATCCCGCCTTGTGGGCTTATAGAACAAGTGTCTGAACGCCGACAGGAGCGACACCTTTTGCCCTCGTCTATGGAGCAGAAGCCATATTGCCTTTAGAGGTAGAAATACCTTCATTAAGAGTATCACTGAAAGGTCTCATAACAGATGAGGAATACAGAGTTTCCCGACTCCAAGAGTTAGAACTTTTAGATGCAAAAAGACAGAGAGCAGTAGACCATTTGAAAGCGTACCAACAGATGATGTCTCGTAGCTATAATCACAAAGTAAAGCCACGTACCTTTCAGGTGGGTGATGTAGTTCTGAAAGAGAACCCACGCAATCAACAAGATAGAAAAGAAGGGAAAGTTTGAACCAAATTGGTTAGGCCCCTATGTGGTTATTGTAGTCTACGGTTCAGGAGCATACAAGTTATCAACGCTAGAAGGAGACCTATTTGATGAACCCATCAACAGTATACATCTTAAGAAGTATTATGTTTAAGAAAAAGTCCTGAAGAAATCCAAAAACAGCAGAAAAAGTCTTGAAGAAATCCAAAAACAGCAGAAAAAGTCCTGAAGAAATCCAAAAATAGTAGAAAAAGTCCTGAAAAAATCCAAAAACAGCAGAAAAAGTCCTGAAGAAATCCAAAAATAGTAGAAAAAGTCCTGAAGAAATACAAAAAAATCAAAAGAGAATGTCATAGGGTGAAAACCTGGCAAACAGGCAGTCTACTGACAGAAAAATACAAAAAAATTAAAAAGAAATCAGAAAAATGCAATAAATACAGATAGTGAAAATCTAGCAAACAGACGCTATCTGTACCTTTCCATCTATTAGTTCCTGTTTTGCACTTTGTCTTTTCAAAGCTTCCCTTTTTCCGCATCTTTTTCACATCTTAGGGTCATTAATCACATCATCTTGCCACCATTTGCCTAGAGGGTTAAAAACGTCTTACCATCGCTTGATCGTTTGCACATATTCCTTTCCGCAAGTTGTGTCAATAAACGGGGCAAAACTCAAATGGGGGCACTTAACTTTCAGAGCATACCAAAACAGCTAGACCATGACATAGAATCTGAGCATGCAAACAAACAACAAACTCATGCAACAACTTTATCCGATCATAAAACACTTTTCAGCAAGGTGTCATATCCTTGTCTATTGGATGATCCAGAAATCTGAATAATGCATGAAATAACAGTATTACATATTTGACCAAAATTTGTTTGATTTTCGATATCATTACTCTGGAGCACACTCAATGATGTACTGAACTAGAGTGGCAAGGAACGAGAATGATTTTTCTTTGTCTGCTGTCTTGAGGTTAACAGTCAATCTGATGCAAATATGTCACAGGACATGACGATCAAAGCAACATCATCGATGACAATTCCACATTTGCATCAGAACGGTGGTTAATCTTTGTCTGTTTATGCAAGAAATGCTCAGGTCATCTTGGTTCAATTATACCTCGATGCTTGTGTTCGCTTGCTATATCAAAATTCATGAAAGTTGTACTCTGGTCATCATTGGCGCTAATTTCCCCTCTGATGCTTGTACATACTTCCAACATTTTAAAACGTTCTATGATGATTCAAGAAGGCTTCTAAAAGTCTCAACAAACTGGTTAGTTGCATATAGTTGCATATTCATTAGATCATTGCATATATCAGCATATTGGATTCACATCAGTATTTTGCAAGGCTGAATGAATGCATTAACGGTTGTCGTATAGTTTTGAGTCTTTGTGGAGGACATTTGGACATTTGATTCATTGCATCCATTCAGGGTTCATTTATCATTTTATCATTCATTTTATCATATTTATCTTTATCATTCCCATATCATTTATTATTCATTATCATTCTCATTATCATCATCCTTCTCATATATCATTATCATTGTATCATTATCCTTTATCATTTTACCATTTATCATTTCATCATTTAATCATTTTATCATTTCATATCATTTCATCACCATTATCATTTATCATTTATCATTTTATCATTCATTTCATTACCATTCGCATTTATCATTTTATCATCATTTC
Source organism: Sequoia sempervirens (assembly GCA_007258455.2). NCBI lineage: Eukaryota > Viridiplantae > Streptophyta > Pinopsida > Cupressales > Cupressaceae > Sequoia > Sequoia sempervirens. The sequence goes on from VDFB02113999.1 coordinate 41,363, forward strand.
ATTATCATCATATTACCATTTTACATATCATTTATCTTTTCATCATTATTCATACCACATTCATTATCTATCATATCACGATGCATTTCATATATGGAAAATTCAAAAAAATTAACATCTCACATATATACATACATCATCACAAAATCATTGCATTCACATCATAATTACTACACCATCCTGCATCATAATGATTAGTCCGCAAACATAGCAAAAAGCATATCAAAATCCATCTCATATCATACATGCATATAAATAACATCCATATCATATCACAAATGCATCCACATAAACATCATCAAAAACATCGCCGCTGCATATCATCGCTCATCAAAATAATACAAATGTCCAAATGTCCAATGAAGCTAACAAGGTCAGAACATCATACATAAGACATGATCAAAACTCAATATACATAATGAATCAGCCCCAAATGGCTAACTGGTGGATGCCCCTGAAGGAGCTGGTCCAGAAGGAGGTGGCCTGCCACTAGTCCCGACATCAGGATCCCGTCGAGGCCCTATAACCTCTCTACCATGTGTCGATGTCCTTGATCGGGTCCTAGTCCTACTGTGTGATCTAGGATATGGCTCTCGCCACTCAGGAGGGAATAACTCCTCATATCGAGCTCTATAGTACTTGGCCTCCCTAGCAGCCTCGAACCCCTCTGCAATGGCCTCTCGTAAGGAGGTACTCTCTACGGTACCCATCAGCCTCTGTGCCACACCCTCGGCCTCCAGTGCTCACCGTCTAAGGGCATCCCTCTCTACTATCAACTATGACACCTGGGAATCCGGGGCAGGTACTTGTGCCTGTGCCTGTACCTGTACCTGTGCTGGTACCTATACCTGTGCCTGTGCCTGTGTCTGGGCATGTGCAAGTTGTGCCTGTAACTGCACTATTATGCTCTGAGCCTATGCTAACTAACTCTGTAGTTGTGCCTGCTGCCCCTGAAAGGTCTGCACTTGACCCTGCAAAGCATCTATCTGTGCCTAGTGAGATGGGGATGTCACCCTAATCACTGTCTGAGGCCTACCACTGGATCTGGTCCACCGAGGAATCGGTACTCTGCCTAGGCTGTCTAGTCTCTGCTACCTCTCCTCATCCCCATCATCTCCATTATCTCCATCATCTGAGCTATCCTCCTCCTCCCCATCTCCACTCTCCTCACTCTCCTCCTCCTCTCCTCCACCCATAGCCTGCTCCCCACCGGCCACACCTCCCTGTATCCCTGCTCCTGGCTGTGGTGCTACTCTGATCGCCCGTGCCTCATCTGGCACTGTGAACCGTGGAAACAGATGTGTATGAAAATACTGGGCATAATCATCTGTCATCCCTGCATCCAATACCTCTAGCCTATCTGCCCATACCTCAGGCTGTAATGACGAGTACTCCGTATACGCTGCCTGGTATGGAATGCATGGCCCCCATCCTACATCCCCCTTGTGCCGCCCATAATGAGCAACGCCCTGGGGCATCCCCTGAGTGAATCCAAACTGCCTCAGAACACGTAGTGCCAGAAACCTCTCAATAATAAAGGGTGTCCGCCCTATTAGATATCGTGGTCGACAAACAAAAGGCATCTCTAGGTGATCGGTCACCCATGCCTCGCAGTCTATGTAGGGCCTCCATATCATCGCATCAACATCATCCAAAACTCACCGCCAATACTCTACCTTGCCCAGCCTCTGCTGGACAATTTCGCCAGAATATGCATACACATACGGCCTCCCTGCTGGTCTCGCTTTAGTGAAAAGTGGTCTCGTGACAGCAATGTGCTCCCATGCCCAGATCTGTAACAATGTAACTCCACTCGCCAAGCTCGTCGATCCTCTATAAACAATCTAATGAAGATCATGATACATATCAGCCAAGACACAGCTCCCCTAGGAAAATCTCCGTGGCTGAGTGATCATCCACTCCAGCATCCTCCCCCAACCCACGGCGAATCCCTTGGACCGATGGTCCGGTCCAAGGAAACCTCTGACAAATGTAGCCAACACCGCTACCAGAGCGGGATACCTACTGAAATCATCCCAGTCTATCCAGTAACCATATATACCGGGATCGCCACATATCCGCTGCAACACCTCGGTCCCACCAATCTCCTTGTGGTCATAAACCACAAGGGCACCAACAACCGGAATCCCCAGAATCCGATACACATCCTCTGGCGTCACACTCATCTCACTCGTCGGCAGGTGGAAGGTGTTATGCTCTGAGTGCCATCTCTCGACCAAGGCCGTCAATAGCCCCCTGTTGGCCCGAATGCCTCGCGGCATGGTCAACAATAGTCCCAATCCATAGTCTGCTATCACCTGTAACTCTGCAGGAGTCAGCTCTCCTATCCATTCCCAACATAATGGGAACCGCTCTCTGATCTGGAGGCTTTTGAAAGCCTCCTATTTTGTTCAACCATCACAACAAATCAATCAAATCAGACTCATATCACATAACATATCAATGACCCATATCAAGTGCTACATCAATCTATCAGCATGTCAAATCAATCTACTCTATAATCATTTACTATTTGTTTTTCTTTTCAGGAAAGCAAATTTATCAACACACATATCATTTTCTATTTGTATTTCAAACACGAATGCAAATTTTTATCTCCATTTTTTTACTATTTATTTTCTATCGCAGAATGCAAATGTATCACACATCTACTCTTTGTTTTTCAAAATTGCGAGAAGCAAAGTTATCCAAATCATTCAGTTTACTCTTTGTCGTTCGTCACAAAATTATCAGCTATCTACTCTTTGTTTTCTATTGTGGAAGCAAAGTTATCAGTTCTCTATCAGATTTTCTATCCTATCAGCATGATGGTCCTACAATTCATCTATCTATTGACTAAGGAAGCAATATTAATCATCATTTTTCATCACAAAAGCCTTTTAGGAAAAATTTTCTAAATGCACAATTCTGTCGCCCATATGCGCTAAAAACCCATATGCGCTAAAGTTTTTCTCAGTTGCGCTACACTGTTTCCCCGATGCGCTAAAACTCTGTATGCGCTACTCTATCTCTCGGATGCGCTACTCTAACTACCCTATGCGCAACTCTAGAATTTTTGGACAAAACCCTAAATGCGCAGTTCTGTGTCCTAGATGCACTAAAACACCTACTTAGCCGATTTCGCCCTAGATGCGCAACTCTATCTATCGGATGCGCTAAAGGATCAGTTTTTAATCTATCCCTAGATGCGCTACGGAAATTCCTAGATGCGCTAAAGCATTTGTCGAATGCGCTAAAAATATTCCTAAATGCGCTAAAACGTGCAAAAAAGTTGCAAACCGATTTAAAAATAATTCAAAATCGATCTAAACTACAAAATTTGACAATGTAAAAGGTTGGAATCACTCACCGGTGGTCTGTATGTAGCTGGTCTCTGATACCGTCGCACTCGCTCGAACCTATGTTTGTGCACGGGGATCACCATCTCACCAAGTCACTATCAGAGCTCAAATTTTACTGTAGCAGCAGGGTGAAAATGACACTTCATTTTACCCCTTTTACCTTATAAGGGTCTTTTTTTTGGATGGGCATTAATGGCATTTTTCATTTTTCATCCTCTTTTTCACTGGGGCATTGACCGCATCATCTATCGGGAGCTAAATCACTGTTTCCCTATCACTATCAACTTCTTCTTCCATGATTTACCTCCCGAGGGGGCATCATCAATATCAAAAATCAGAAACATATCAGGGGCAAAAAAATTTTATTTTCTTTGAAGCAATGCGTTCTACACATCACTTCAAAGAGGGGCAAAATATATACGCATAAAAATGGTCATGTCTATAATCCTGGCAATTAATTAAATATTTATTATTTAATTATTTCTTCTAAAGACCTCTACATATGATTAAATTTAATTAATTTAATTATATTGTTCATTCATCTTATTCTTCTTTCGTAATTAAATAAATTTATTTTATTTAATTATTTTCATATGTCCACTTAATTAATTAAATAAATACATTATCTTTATTTAAATTAATTATCATTTGTTTGAATTTAAATTAAATCTTTGATTTAATTAAATTTAAATACCTCATTTTCTTCTATTTAATTTTCTTCTTCTAATTAATTAAATGTTTCATTTAATTAATTTCATAAAAGTGATTTAATTAAATCTTATTTAATTAAAAATATCTTATGCTTTCTTTCTAAATCAAAATTAGGTATTTTACCTAATTGTGCAATATTTTCATATTATAATTAAATATTTTATTTAATTATGAGATATTCTACTTTTTTTCAATAAAACATGATTAAAGCTCTCTTCTTATCACAAGCTTTCTTCTTCTTTTAAAAACTTAATTAAATATTTTATTTAATTAAGAAAAGCTGAATGTCCTCCACAAATAAATAATTGATTTTTTTAATTAATTATTTATCAGCTTTAAATCTTTCTTTTATTCTTTTAAAGAAAGATGATTTCTTATCTTCTCTTCTTTTTCCTCTTTCATAATAAAATAGAAAAATCTTATTTTTAGGGTTCTTCTATTCTCTCTTCAATTTCATCTTTCTTCAACGATTCGATCTGCCAGGAATTATCACAACCGTTAATCGAGACAGCCAATCAAAATCATTCGAAAAACTCTATAAATACCTATGTGAATCCAAGCATTGGTAATAGGCAATTAAGTAGAGTTTATGCATTTAGTTCATTTAGCACTTTAATCTCATAGCATCATATTTATTTCAAGTTTCTTAGCTTAAATCATTATCATGGCTTAATCTTGCATCTATATCATAGCAAAATCTCGTTCTTTAGGAAGACAGTTTGTTGAGCCTAGCCTATGATCTGAGAACACAAAAGCTAGAATCAGCAAAAACACTAAAGATAGAGGACAATAGGACAACAATGGAAGCCAGATACTGAGTTTGCACTTCTTTACTCTTTATATTTTGCTTTGATATAATGTCCTATTGGTGTGTTTGAACAGTTATTTTTAATTCATTTACACATCTAATTTTCATACACACAACAATGTGCAATGAACCTTAGCATAGGCTACATATTGAAAAAATGAAAAGGGATAGGGAAGAGAGGAAGTTCTTGGATCTAAAACTGGTAGTGAATAGTGATCTATTGGATGCTATGGTTGTGTAGCTGATATGTGATTGTCATTGATTTCAACACTATTAGCATTTGATGTATTGAAGGTTGTTTATGTCGAGGATATTGAGAAAATTGTAAAAGAAAGTATTGCAGGTTCCCAGTGGTACTATGAAGTTCATGAAGGTGTCTTGTTTTGTATGTTGAAGATCAATTGTTGTGGAATAAAGGGTTTATTACTGAGTGTATCTAGTTCATCCTCTAGAAGTTTTAGAGGTTCGTGTGAAGATTTGTTCAAAATTATGAAGAACTATGTTTTGACAGTGTTTATGTGGTCTTTGTTAGTGTTCTTGATTAAAGTTGGTATAATTATAGTAATTATAGTTGTTGTGGATGTTTCTCTATTGTTTCTTGGTGTTTTTGGATGTTTCTAGATCATTCTCTATCTTTGTGGTATGTCCACATTGATTGATGTGCTTGTGGTCAAATATTTTTCTCTGTATGTTCAGTTTTTCATGTTCTTGGTTGACATGATTGGTGTAACGTGTGGTGGATATTTGAGGTGAAATTGATTGAAGTCTTTTTGGGTTGGAGTTGTTAATTTGTGTCTCCACTATGCTGTGGCTGACCTTGGTGGATTCACATTGAAAATATGTTTTATATCTCTCACCGACTAAGTTGTTGATGTAATCTCATGTTGTAGATATATAAGAGCAATTGTTTCATCGGTGTAAAGTGTTCTCCATGTGATCCTATGTGTGTATGTGCTAATATGATTTGATTGTAGAGCAGATCGTGAAGAAGACTAAGTGAAGTTTGAAGAAGTTTGAGCAAAAAGTGAAGAAGGCTTTTCTGTGCTTAATTGGAACTGTAATCAGGCTTGTATAGAAGCTATTTTCTCAGTCACAATTTGGATGGTTTTAATCCAAATTTTTTTTTAGACAGTGAGTCCTCTTTTGTATTTGAGGAATGAGCTCTAGGCAGTGTGCCTGAATGCATGCACATTCCCATTATTTCTCATTATACTTTTAATAGGGTATAATATTGTGGACTAACCTCCACCATGGTTTTTCCCCTAATAGGGTTTCCACGTAAAAAAAATCCCAGTTTTCTTAGTGTTTATGATGTGTTGAATGTTTATGGTTTATTATTTATTCATCATATCTAAGATTGAGTTAAATAAAGTTTGAAAATATTTAAGTATTCTGTTACAACTAATTCACCCCCCTCTCAGTTGTCTATCCTTGTTTTTCCAACAATTGGTATCAGAGCAGGTTCCTCTAAAGAAGTTTAAAAGCTTGAGGTGATCTGAGATGACATCATACAATAAGGACATTCCTAGATTTGATGGAACAAACTACTCATTATGGAAAGCTCAGATGGAGTGTCATTTGAAGTGTATTGGTGAACCCTTCTGGAAAATTACAAAGAATCAATATGTTATTCCTCATAATGGTCCTTCCACTGCTGATGATATTAAAGAGGCTAAGAATAATGTTAGGGCTATGGAAGCTTTGCTGAGTGCTTTAACAGATTTGAAAATGACAAATGTGTTAGGTTTTAATATATCTCATGAGATGTGGATGAAGCTGGAAAATTTGTATGAAGGAGATGTACATGTGAAGATGGCTAAGCTATAGAGTTTGAAAGGAAATCATGAAAATCTAAAGATGGGTGAAGTTGAAAATATTTCTTCTTTTACGCAAAGAGTAAATGAACTAGTGATGGGTATTAGATGTGTTGGTGGTACCCTGGATGAGGAAGAAATTGTGGCTAAATTGCTCAGATCATTACCTCCTTCCTACAAAGCTAAGGCTCATCCTATTGAAGAAACCAGATCATTAACAAATGTGACAATGGACACACTGATTGGTAAACTTGTTGCCTTTAAGTTGAGAAAATTTGGTGATTATGTTCCTAAGAATGAAATTACATTTAAGGATACTATATCTAGAAGAAACAAGAAAAAATATGATTTGGGAGAGTCCTAGAAAGACATTCAAGTATGAGGAAGAAATTAAATAGCTTGAAGATGAAGAAAGAGAAGTAGAAGAGTTGGAAGCACTAATTGTAAAGAAAGAAGGTAGAGGACAAGGTAAGTATAAAGGAAAGTTGCCTATCAAATGTTTTTCTTGCAGTAAAATAGGTCATTTTGCATCAAGGTGTCTTGAAAGAGTTTCTAAATCTAAGCCTTACAAATCTAGATTCCAAAAGAAATGTTACTTTGTTGAATAAGATGTGATTGATGATGAGTCTAATAAAGACAATGGAAATGAAGATGATTGGGTTTTCATTGCTATCAAGGAAAATAGTCCTATGGCTATTGAATCTGCTAAAGTTGAGAAAGCTCTTGCAACCCAAATTGAAGAAAAGTATGAGTGGGTCATTGACAATAGATTCTCACATCATATGACTGGTGACAAAATAAAATTTGTAAGTCTAGAGAAGTATGACGGTGGGGTTGTAAGATTTGGAGATAACAATGCTTGTTTGATTCATGGTAGAGGATCTATTTGTCTTGGTGGTAAGCATAACACTGATGATGTTCTTTATGTTGAAGGCTTGAAGCACAACCTATTGAGTGTTGAACAAATGGTAGGAAAAGGTTATGATCTTCAGTTCAAATATGGAAGATGCATGATATATGGAAGCTCTGAAAATGTAATTTCCTTAGGTAAACAGACAAAAGGCAATATTTTTCACCTGAATGCTACTAGTGAAAGTTGTTTAATTGCTCAAGTAGATGAAAGCTAGTTATGGCATAGAAGGCTGTGTCATGTGAATTTTGATAAAATTGTCAAAATAATTTCCACTCAAGCAGTAAGAGATCTACGTAAGCTATTGAAGCCTTCTAGCACAATTTGCAAAGAGTGTTAGATGGGAAAACATACTAGAGTTTCTTTCCAAAGCAAACAACATAACTCAAATTGATTGCTAGAGCTGGTACATACTAATCTATGTGGTCCCTCTAGAGTTAGAAGTTTCCATGGTGAAAGGTACTTTATGCTGCTTATTGATGATTATTCTAGAGTGATATGGGTTGCTTTCTTAAGAGAAAAATGTGAAGCATTAGAAAAGTTCAAAAGTTTCAAAGCTATGGAAGAAAGTGAGAAAGGTCTAAAAATTAAATGCCTAAGGTTAGAAAGAGGTGGTGAGTTCACCTCCAGGGAGTTTAATTTTTTCTGTGGAGAGTATGGAATCAAAAGATAGTTATCTGCTCCCCGAACCCCTCAACAGAATGGTGTTGCAGAGAGGAAGAACAAAACAATTTTGGATGTTACTAGAAAAATGATGATTGAAGGAAATGTGCCTCACATCTACTAGAGTGAAGCTGTAAGCACTATTGTGTACACTTTGAACTGAGTAAATGTAAATGGTAATTATGGTAAGACTCCTTTTGAAATATGGTTTGGTTACAAGCCTACTGTTAAATATTTCAAGATCTTTGGAAGAAAATGCTACATCAAGAGAGATGATGATATAGGTAAGTTTGATGCAAGAAGTGATGAAGGAGTCTTTCTAGGTTACTCTATTAGAAGCAAGGCCTACTGGTGCTATAACAGAAGACTAAGGAAAATAGTTGAGAGTGAAAATGTTAGAGTTGATGAGGATTTTACTAAATCATCTAGATATTGTGGATATGATTTAGATGAAGACAATAAAAACAAAGGGAAAATGTTCAGACAAAAATAAACTTCAAAATTTGCCATATGTTCTAGTAAATCAAGACAGCCAGGAAGCAGAGACAAGTGCAAGTGCAGAAGAAAGAATGGAAGAATCAAAAGTTTGAGAAAATCCTAAAACTCTGAGGTATGTAAATCTAAATCATTCTGAAAATCAAATTATAGGAGATAAGAATAAAGGAGTGCAAACTAGAAGGAAGATTGTAGAAGAGTATTGCCTGATTTCCAAGATTGAACCTAAAGATGTCAAAGAAGCATGCAATGATGAACATTGGATGGAAGCTATGAAGGAAGAACATATGTAGATTGAAAAGAATGATACATGGATACTAGTTCCTAGACCAAAATATAAAAATGTAATTGGTACTAAATGGGTCTTTTGGAATAAGCTAAATGAACAAGGTGAAGTGGTCCAAAATAAAGCAAGACTGGTATGTAAAGGGTATTCACAAATGGAAGGTATTGATTTTGAAGAAACCTTTACCCCTATTTCTAGAATTGAAGTTGTTAGATTAATTCTTGCTTATGCTGCATACAAAAACTATAAAGTCTATCAAATGGACGTGAAGTCAACTTTTACTGAATGATAAGGAAGACATAGTTTTCTGATTGAAGAAATCTTTGTATGGACTCAAGCAAGCCCCCAGAGCCTGGTATGCTAGATTAGACAAATACTTACTGAAGCTTGGATTCAATAAAGGTACTGCTGACAACAACTTATACTTCAAATTGGATCATGATAAAGAATTAATTATTGAAGGTTTTGTTGATGACATTATTTTTGGAGGAGATGATAATCTATGTATGAGGTTTGTTGATGAAATGAAGAGTGAATTTGAGATGAGTATGATTGGAGAAATTAAGTTCTTTCTAGGATTGCAAGTTACTTAGTTAGACAAGGGGATCTTCATATCTGAGTCCAAATATGTGAGGGAATTGTTGAAGAAGTTTGGCATTGATGATTCAAAACCTGTTGGTACTCCCATGGTAACCAGATGTAAGTTGACACATAATGATGATTCTCTTAAGGAAAATAAAACAAGATACAGATCAATGATTGGTGGATTGCTCTACTTAACTCAAACTAGACCATATATTATGAATACATGTATGGTTGCTAGATTTTAGGCTGATCCAACAGAATCTCATGTGACTGTTGTTAAGAGAATCTTTAGGTATCTGAAAGGAACAATTGATTTTGGGCTTTGGTACCCTAAGGATGATGATTTTACTTTAAATGCATATACTGGTGTGGATTGGGTACGATATGTAGATGCAAGAAAGATTACTAGTGGTGGTGCTTTCTTCCTAGGGAAGAAGCTGGTGTCTTAGTTGAGCAAAAATAAAAATTTCATATCTCTATCTACTACTAAAGTAGAGTATATTGCTACTGCAAATAATTGTACTCAAGTGATGTGGATGAAATAGATGCTAAAAGATATCAGAGTAGTATATGATGAACCTATTGACATATACTGTCATAACTCAAGTGCAATTAACATATTAAATAATCTGGTGCTACACTCTAAGACCAAACATATATCAATCAAGTTTCACTTTTTGAGGGAGAAAGTGAGTGAAAAAGAAGATAGACTGGAGTATGTGTCTACCAAAGAACAAATTATAGATATTTTCACTAAGCCGTTGTTGAAGGATACTTTTGAGTATCTCAGAGGGATGCTAGGGGTGATTACCCCTCCTGAAATGAACTGGGATGCATTAACTTGCATCAATCCATGCATTTTATGATCATATTCTGATCTAGATTGATGTTTCTGTGGTTGCTACTCGGGGGGGTAGTCAGATCTGTAGATATGTGGTTCAGAGCTTTCATGTGGAAAGATAATGTTTATCTTTGTCATTGATGTCAAAGGGGGAGAAGAGTAATGTGAAAAACTACTGCTTATCTGGAGTGAAGAGTCTTGTGGGGAGAAGATCTTGCAAAATTCAAGGAAGAAGAGTCAGAATCTAAGGAGGCGTAAGTGCTAATTGAGAGTTGGGTTTATGGTGTTTTTCACATCATGTGTTGCCATCAATGCAAAAGGGGGAGATTGTTGGATGTTGTGGTTGTGTGGTTGATATGTGGTTGTCATTGATGTCAACACTATTAGCATTTGATGTATTGAAGGTTGTATATGTCGAGGATAGTGAGAAAATTGTAAAAGAAAGGATTGCAGGTTCCTAGTGGTACTATGAAGGTCATCAAGGTGTCTTTTTCTATACATTGAAGATTAATTGTTGTGGACCAAAGGTTTTATTTTTGAGTTTATCTAGTCCATCCTCCAGAAGTTTCAGAGGTCCGAGTGAAGATTTCTTCAAAATTATGAAGATCTATGTTTTGATAGTGTTTCTATGGTCTATGTCAATGTTCTTGATTAAAGTTGGTATAATTATGGTAATTCTAGTTGTTACGGATGTTTCTAGATCATTCTCTATCTTAGTGGTATTTCCACATTGATCGATGTGCTCGTGGTCAAATATTTTTCTCTATATGTTTGGTTTTTCATTTTCTTGGCCGACATGATGGGTGTAATGTGTGTTGGATCTTCGAGGTGAAATTAATTGAAGTCCTTTTGGGTTGGAGTTGTTAATTTGGGTCTCCACTATGTTGTGGCCGACCTTGGTAGATTTTCATTGAAAATTTATTTGTAAATTTGAGCCGACATTGAAAATATGTTTTATATCTTTGGTTGACTAAGTTGTTGATGTAATCTCATGTTGCAGATATATAAGAGTGATTGTTTCATCGGTGTAAAGTGTGCTCCATGTGCGCCTATGTGTTTATGTGTGAATATCATTCAATAGCAGAGCAGAGTGTGAAGAAGACTAAGTGAAGTGTGAAGAAGTTTGAGCGAAAAGTGAAAAAGGTTTTTCTGTGCTTAACTGGAACTGCAATCAAGCTTATATAAACACTATTTTCTCAGTTCACAATTTGGATGGTTTTAATCCAAAATTTTCTTTGGATACTGAGTCCTCTTTTGTATTTGAGTAGTGATATCTAGGTAGTGTGCCTAAATGCATGTGCATTCCCATTATTTCTCATTATAATTTTAATAGGGTATAAAATTGTGGACTAACCTCCACCATGGTTTTTCCCCTAACAGGGTTTCCACGTAAAAAAAAATCTTGATGTTCTCTATGTTTCTGATATGTTGAATTTTTATGGTTTATTGTTTATTCATCAGATCTAAGATTGAGTTAAATAAAGTTTGAAAATATTTAAGTATTCTATGACAATTGATTCACCCCCCCTCTTAGTTGTTTGTCCTTGTTTTTCCAACATGATCATGGAGGATTCCACTATGGAAAACCTTCCTAAAACTAAATTTCACTTAACCAGATTACCTCACAGTATCATGAAACTAGTCTAAGCTTCTAAGGACTATAGATATTCAACCATTCATTTGCCATAAGCATGAATAAAAGATAAAAATTTAGAGAAAATTTTAATCTAAGTCTAGACTAACTTTACACAGTTGTTCATCATCAACAAACAACTAAAAGTATGGACAAAGAAAAGAATCAACACAAAAAATGCTTCAGAACCACTGAACAATATTAACTAATCCACTAAAGAAAAATAAAACATGAATAACAACAAATTAAATCTACTCAAGTTAACTAACTATGGGAGAAGAACCATGTAACATGCAACTAAAACTGAATAATTCACCAAAAGCCAATGAACTTCTATTAAAATTTTAGCAACATGCCTTTAAAACAACTCAAGTCTCTCTTGAAACTGAGAGGAGACCCCCTATTTATAGTGTTCAAAAAGAAAAATGAATGGCCAAGATTGATTTGCATTGTGTGGCCAAGATTCACTACAAATTAGGGTTTCACCTACCCCCAAATATATTACAATTTAAAATTACATTCCTGTATTTTCTCTATTTTTCCTCATATGGAAACATTGTAGCTCTTTTTCTTTTGTTGATTTCCTTTTGCTATAGCTACACAGTGAGGAACTCATCATTAATGATTGGATTTCTTTCATCTTTCTTGGCATTGGCATATTCCACAAATTTACCCATCAAAACTCAAAGCTTATCCTTTTGAACAATCTCTGATTGGAGGATCTAAAAATGCAGCTTCTTTGATTGACTGGCCATCTCTTCTCCATTTTGGGTGCATTTTGGAGAAGCCTTCATCACTTGCTCCAATTGAACGAATTCCCTAGCAACGAAATCCATGAAGAGTGGAGACATGTCGTCCGCAGTTCCCTCTTCCATCTTCTTATGGAAATATCCTTTAACCCTTTTAGAATCCAACTCCTTAGCAACCATATCTTTATCAGTCATTAATTTGATATAATCCTCATTATCTGCCTGATGTTCCTTGGCCCACTCGAGATCGAGCTTGACTTCATGTAGTACCCTCTCTAACACCTCATTTCAATCATCAAGTGTGATGCAGGCCTACTAAGATCAACTCCAATAATCTGATAGCTTGCCTCTAAAAGGAATCTAACAAGATTAATATTTCCTATTTGAACAAGCCAAACAACCCACAAAGATTTACAATCATCAAAAGTTGGGTTTCACACCTTCACCCCTTGAAATCTAGTAGCATAGGGAACTCAATTTTCTTCCAATAACTTAAATGGTTTCCAAAACACTTGACAAATACTTGATAGATTCAAACACCCATTTCAAGGTTACAACACATATGTAAATATCAACAACTCCTTTGGACCATTATGGAGATCCAACACCCTTATCATTATAGAAACCTAATGAAATAGGTCACATTTTCAAAGGAAGTACCCTCTAGTCTACTCCAAATCCCCTAAAACCTTGGGGTAGCAATTAAAATGTTCTAAATACATAGATTCCATAGTCGGATCCCCCTTGTATGGATAGATTCTCTCCAAACTTAAAAACCCTCCTTTTCAAAGCAAATAATAAGTGTTTGTTAGAAAAAAACTCTCTAGGGCTCATCCAATCAAACTAAGGCATCAAACACCTTTCTCTAGGTCTTCCTAGACTTTCCAAACTCTTACATTTCCAATTCCATTGGCATTCCACTAGAAAACAACATGAAAGCACCATGTTTCAATGGAAAACAACATTATTTTCCCTAGGGCATCACTTAAACACCAAGTTTCTTGTTCTTTTATACCCCTAAATGAAATGGAGATCTACTCTACCATGTTTTCAACCAATCCACTGAGAAACAGATTCAACACAATAGGTGGATTGGTCAAGTTTTCATGTTTTTACTTTCAAACTCCTTAACATAGGAAAACAGAGCAGACTTAGAGATTTATAATTTCCTCACTCAAAACAATGAACTAAGACTCCAAATCAAGGGGAAATCAAATTAGATACATGCACTCACAATCAATGAAGATTTCATAGCATAATGAGACTGTACATGTTTGTACCAAGAAGAGAAAGTTCTGAAAAAATAGTGAAATGCAGTGATCAACATTTTACAATGTTGAATTCTTCTTCCCAAAAACTGAACAACCTTTTCCACGAGGGAATACAACAATTTTTAATAGTTTCAATATCAAACTACCATTTGGAACTGACCAAATACCTTAACCATCTTTTGTTGACCCTTAAATGACAATTTTACAACTTGGGTCTTAATCACCCCTCTTAATCACCATTTACCATTGTGTTTGTAATTTTCACCTATTCTTGACTCCTACTAACTTGAAAACTCCAATTACACATTGAATGGTCATTTTGGACCTTATTCAAAAATGAAAACATCAAAACCAAACTATTCTACCACCTAGACTTCATTGTCATCATGACATTAATTGACAACTCATCCTATTTTGGCATATTTTGCTGTAGACACCTAAAAATGACGTAGGCCTGCAAGCTTCATTTTTACCACTTTCGTCCTAGCATAATTATGACATTTAATTATGTCCTTGGTCCACATTCGACTATTGATTAAATAATTCATAATTATTTAATTAATTTATGTCATTTATTCTTCATGATTATTAAATAAATAAATTCTATTTATTTATTAAATACGTCATTAACTGTCTAAGTCTTTCTTTGATTAAATAAATTTATTAATTTATTTAATTCCCCTTTGTCATTTAATTCTTCCTGATTATTAAATAAATGAATTACATTTATTTATTTAATACGTCACTAACTATCTTAATTAAATAAATTGATTAATTTATTTAATTAATTAATCTTATCTCCTAAATTAAATAATTAAATCTAATTATTTAATTGCCAATTAATATTCTTCTCATTTTAAATAAATTAAATTATTTAAAATGTCATGTCAATCTTAACTGTCAGTCTTTTTTGATAAATAATCTGAAAAAAGATTATTTATTATCTCTCAAAATCCATAATTTGAATTATTTTAATTCGAATTAGTAATTAATCTTCCAAAGATCAAGTAATCGGGCAGATTCTTGATTTTCTAAATCTTATCTTTAGTCCACATCTTATCTCTTTGATTTTTCGAATCTTGCAAATCAGACAATCTTATCTTCTTGATTTTTCGAAAATCTCTATTTTCTAATTAATTTGTCTTATTTATTCTCCACCGTCGATCCGATTTTATTTTGACCGTTCGATTAAGGATCTTGTCCTAATCCTAATTAGGGATTCTCAGGTTAAATCTGAATCGTTCATTTCGTTGATTTATCTCATCCGCCCATTCGAAATGGCCTTTTCTATAAAATGCCATCTTCTTTTCATTTTAGAGACCACGCTCATTTTGACATTTTGCGTAATTACTATAGGCATTTACTTAGTTTCACATTTATTGTCATAGGTAGGTGTAGTATTTCAATATTGGCATTTGTTTTAAGCATAGGCATAGATATTGGCTTTTAGACATAGACATTTAGATTTCAAGTAAATCCTTCAAAACTTGCTTTGGTCTTGTCACTTGTCATAATTGCTCGCGAATCTGAGGGCATCTTTATTTACTACAAGCTAGGAGGTGTAACGAAGGTGAACCATGGAGGATGAAGATTCTGGGTAATATCATTCCTTTTGTTTTTTTTCATCATTTTCCTTTGTGCTTCGTTATTTTCAATGGATTTTAGTGTTATTGATCTAACCATCTAACAATCTGATTTTTCCCTTGATTACATTGGTGAACCCGATGTTTTGTAGAGAAATTTGTGTGTGTTCTTGTTTGCTTTCACTGTTTTGTAGGTTATAGCCAAGACGTCATACAAAATTTCGTCACCTTCATTTGAGCACAAAAAAATGGGTGAATAAAATATTTTCAAACAGTTTCTGATTTTTGTAGATCTCACTCTCAGCTTTCCAGAACATCGAACGGTTTTAAATTTCATTGAGATTTGAGAAAGTTATGGGTATTTTAGTGATTGCAGTTTTTTTCAATTTAATTTTTAAACCCGCGTTTTTCTTTTGTCTATAACATTATTTTTGTGTAGAATTGTAGAAAAAAATTTCTGGGTTTTGAAGGTCTATCATTTAGCTTTCCATGGATATCTACCACTTAAAATTTTGTTAAATTTTGAGCAAGTTATCGCTGTTTTAATTTGCTGCTGTCATTAATGTTTTATTTATTTTTATTTTTTTGTGTTACTAATCTTCTCTTGTAGCATGTGACGATCCCCATTCGTGTGTCGAAGACCATTGCATAAGAGACTACAAATATTCATTATTTGCAGATTCGAATGTCGAAGACAAGATAAACAAACATTGTGCTTATTTTTTTTCATAGATTAGCAAACATTTGATTTTGGTGCATATAAAAAGAACACATGTCTTCTTTGATTGATTGTGCTTGCAAGATGGTAGGTGAGTATGCTCTCACTTGGTGAAAACCTCGTGATCAGAAAACTAGACCCATCTTTATTTGTTAATTACCCTTCATGATTCGGTATATCGGAGTATCCTCTCCCCTTACGCATTCGTGTGATCCTAGGTGTAAGAGAAACAGTTATTGACTCTAGAACTTGGGTCTGTTCTGGTGGGAAAAAGTACTCACCCCAAGATGACTCAGACCGGTAGCACCTTGACATTGAGGGACTTCCAGCCGGTATATAAAAGTGGGTTCTTGGGGAAAGCCCAAGAATCACGAGCGTGGTTCCGACGAGATGAATCCGAAAGGGGACTCTCGCCGCATGGATCACACCCCACGAATGAAATGCCTGAATTAAAAACCTTTTGTCTTAGTGTTCAACTGTTCTATTGGCCATTGCTTGGTATAGTGCAGGGTACAGTATCATGCCCGAAGACACTCACTACTGATCCCCTTGAGTAGAGATAGCAGTTCTTGGGAAGTCACTACCTAAGAATTCAAATTTGGTGTGCTCAAATGACGTTAATGAGCCGTGGAGGGGAGCCAATGCCACCAAAATTCTAAGCTATCCGCTCTCGAGAAGGAAAGGTGTTTATCACCAATTCAAGGTATATCGGTGGGTTATACCAAGTATACAAACCCTTGACCTATTGGCCTTTTAGGATTGTACTTGTCTTATGTGTGTTTGTTTACATCCAAAACATTATGCTTGTCAAGTGCTTGTTGGATTTTTTCAAACATTATACACAATATTCACAAATCTGGATACAAACAATCGACCTTGGACAACTCAGACTTTTCAACAAGACATCAAAACACAATCTCAGTCCTCATTTTGAACTTAGACTTGGTATTGTCCATCATGGTCCTCATTTGGTATCTAGACTTGGCATTGGTCATTTTCCTTAGTCAACATCTTCATTGTCACCTTAGCATTTGGCATCCTTTCTTGACCAATTTTATCACCTTGCATTAGTCATTTCCCTTAGAAAAACATCATCATCATCTCTTCAATCCAATCAACATCATTTTACACCATGACAACATTCGAAGACATAGCACTAGAGCTTATTCACATGCTTCATGAAGCTCAAACAAGCCAATCACCTTTAAAACAACAAATCATTCAAAGAGTCCATGACATGCTCAAACAACTTCAAAAAAACCAATCACCTCAAATGCAACAATTCATAGCACAAATCGATACCTCATAGCCAATGGTCAAGTCCAACAAGCACATCATCAAGTCCAATCACTACATCAACAAATTTCACATCAATCCTATGTGTCACCTATATCATCATATCAACCTCATCCATCCACATATCAACTTTCCCCTTCATCAACCTATCACAACTCTTCTAATGTCAACCCTTATCCATACCAATCCACCTCTCAACAATCATTACCCTATACAACCCCTCAATCATCATTACAACAACAAATCATATCACAAGTCCAAACATCATTTCAACCTCAACACATTCAACCTCAATCCTATGTGTCACCTTCATTGTCATGCCAACCTAACCCATTTACCTATCATGTCAATGCCACATCAACATGTCCACCCATATCACAACAAGAATGTAGCCTCCCAAGTCCACCTTGGCAACAACATCAAGAGCCTTTAAGTCTTAATGCCACCTTTGACAAGGGGAACACCAATCTAGTCCATGCACCCTTACCACCATCCAATCAAATGCCTATCCATAATCCACCATGTCCTAGTCCTAATCCATTGGCCTCTCCACCTTCTAACCAATCAAACTCTTCATTACCCCCACCATCATCTAATCCTCCTTCAAATCAATGCCCTACATTTAGATATTTAAAAAATAAATTGATGTCATTATCTAAATCCACCCATCCACCTATAAAGGATGTGACCCAAGGGCTACAAGCAAGGAATCAATTGTCTCCATGTTATTCAACACATATGCTTGAACATACCAAAGAGCCCTCAAACATCATGCCAAGTCCTTCAAGTCAACCATGTCATCCACAACCCCTTGAGCCAATTCAAGAGTCTCCCTTCATAAGTCCAAGTCACCCTCTTTCATGCTCCTATGTTGTTGACCATCAAGAACATGTCAAGTCTCTCCAAGAGTCATCCCCTTGCAATTCCATTCAAGCAACACAAGAGTTATTTCAAGAGTCTACTCCCAAGCATGTGGAAACATCAAGCCCTAGTCCTAATCAAGATCAAATCATTTTCATCCAACCCATCCATAATCTATATCATTTTTATGATCAAGATGATATCCATAATGATGAAGATCCTATCCAAGAGCAACTTGATCCTATACCCGGCCATGAGAAAGATATTCCAAATTCACCTCCACCTAGTCCTATTCATGATCCATCAACATTCACTTCCCAAAATGAGAAACTTGCCTCCATTACACACAGACGATATTCCTCAAGCACAAGAGTATTCCAATATGGACATATTTGAAAATGATCAAGCTATAGTTGAATTTACTGGGCTCTATGACACTAAAAGTAATAATGATGGCTTCAACATTGCCTTGGAAGCACCAACAGAATCATCTGAACCTGACATGTCACATGATCAGACCAAAGATATCAGTTAGGAATATGTCCAACATGAAAATGAAGCTAAGACACTTTATCAACTAGGGTCATCTATCTTTGTCAGAGTAGGCTTTCTTGCAGATGAAAATATTACAAGTGACAGTGTCCATAGACATCATGATGGGTTAGCATCTTGCTTTCAAAACAACAAATACCCCATCGCAAATAGAATCTATCAAAGCATGCAATATCAAGGCAAAGGACTAGGCATACACGAGCAAGGCATTCTAGAACCAATACAGCTTCAGAAAAATTACAGACATCAAGGTCTTGGCTATTCCTCAGACAACAAATCAAACGATGTCAGTGGTACCTCCTCGATATTGGGGGCAACTTTGTCAAATACAAACGTCAAAATGGAGTCCATGAGAAATCCTTGTCATAAGGTTGCTGCCAACACCCCCTTCACCCACACCATGAATCGTCCTTCCATCATAAATAAACCTTCCCTTTGGAACCAACAAAAACAAAATTTATACAAATCAAAAGATCAAAATCAAATGTCAAAGGCTATTGAATCAAACAAAAGGACAAGTGGACAAATGAAATTAAAATGGATCCCAAAGAAAGATGGATCAAACAAAGACACCAAGTCAAATACAAAAGTCAATCACAATGTGGAGCCACAAGACAAGAAGACTCCCACATATAACACATGTCCACCTCCTTCAAAATGGTCATCAATCAAGACATATAAGAGTGTTGGTTCCAAACACCATCCCTCCAAAATCCGTCATCCACTATCCCAAGTTTGGAAAATAAAAAGTGATTCATCCAAATGTACAAACAACCTTTCCATGTCCACCATCATTTGTCATAATCCTAGATCTCGCCTAAAGTCCAAAAATCCTACATCACAAATTCGTCACATCTTGGCAGCAACTCTTTACCGCAAGGACTCTCATGGCACTCTATTGTGATGTGCGTATTTTGATAAGGCCAATTCTAGTATCAGAAAGGATCACAATGACATCGATCAGTTGTATACAAGTGCTACGATCCTGACAAGACAACTCCTTCAGCAAGGTCATTATTGGCATATCATGGCACCAGTCTCTACATCGACACCGTCAGTGGATTCATAATAGTCAGTGGTTATCTAAAGCATCCAGGCTATCCACAAAATCAGAAATACAAAAAAAATCAAAAATAAAAAAATCGTCACCCTGATGAAAACCTGGCAAACAGGTGTCTTGGTGACACCAAAAAAATCAAAAATTCAAAAAAATAGTAAAGAGAAAAATTTCATCCAATGGTGAAAACCTAGCAAATAGGCGCCCTGGATAAGTACCATGATGAAAACCTGGCAAACAGACGTCATGTGTAAAATAAATCGTCTATGTGGACTCTTACACTTGGGGGCAAGTCGTCTCATTTCCCATGCCTTCCTAATGACATTGACATCCATCTAAGCCCTATCATTTCCATCTATTTTCCCACCTACCTTGGTCTTGACATAAAACTGGCACACATAAATCATGTTTTGGGAAAACTCTTGACATGTCTATCCTTCGGTCATACACGATTCGCGAAACATCATGTCATTGACTATCATAGTCTTATTGTCCTTATATGACATAGTCCTTGAAAACCATATGACATTCTCTTAGCCTCATGTCTCCCGTCCTTTACCAAGGCCACTTTTTGTCCTTTTATGCTTGTCACCTATCTTGGCTTTCCCTTGTCAAACGGTCTAAGGAAACTCCATCATCCCATCTAGCCCTAACCAAGTCATTCCAAATGCAACGAGTCCAAATCATACAAGCACATTATCCAAAATTTTACTTGACTGTGTTCCTGGCCTGGCTGTAGACCTCGATACTTTCATCACATTATCGTCATTTTTCTCACGTTGTTTTGAGATGTGTCCTTCCCAAGTCAAACAACGTTGTCATCACCTATCAATTGGTATTCAGCTTGACTAGGGGCACAATCATGTTTGTCCTTGGATTCTCATGTGTAGGCATCAGTCATTTGTATTTATCATGATCCTCTTAAATGTCAAAATCCAAAAAAATCATAAAATGACAAAAAGACCAAAAACATCATAAAATGTCCTAAAAAAAGACAAAAACATTGGTAAAAAGTCCTGAAAAAAGACAAAAACATCGTAAAAAGTCCTAAAAAAAGACAAAAACATCATAAAAAGTCTTGAAGAAAAAAAAAAAACACACCGCAAAATGTCCTGAACAAAGACCAAAAACATCACAAAATGTCCTGAACAAAGACCAAAAACATCGTAAAATGTCCTGAAAGAAGACCTAAAAATCATAAAACGTCCTGAAGAAAACCTCAAACAAAATCATTAGAACACTCGAAGAGCACAAACACGGTGTCATCTCTTGTCAAAGTCAATCAGATCAATCAGTCCTTGTCATTTGTCCGAACTACATTGTCT
The DNA here is from genome assembly GCA_007258455.2 of Sequoia sempervirens. Taxonomy (NCBI): domain Eukaryota; kingdom Viridiplantae; phylum Streptophyta; class Pinopsida; order Cupressales; family Cupressaceae; genus Sequoia; species Sequoia sempervirens. The sequence goes on from VDFB02113999.1 coordinate 62,883, forward strand.
CTGTGCATTTGCTACGTAGGCAAGACTCATACTTGAGTCCCTGAGACATTAGGTCAGTCCTTTTAGGTTTGTCAAAATAAAATCATGACACAATCTTTTCTCATAAAAATAAAGTCATTTGTCATGTCGAACTACGAGGTCTCTGAGTGTATGACGTAGGCAAGGCCATCTATTGATGAGCCCTCGAGGCCGCACTAGGTCAGTCCATTAGAGTTCATGGCACTACACTGGCACACACATCAAAAGTCTTCAATCAATTTCGACATGGGAAAACTCCTAAAACAATCATTTGTTCAAACATGGCAATCTCATCGGCACATCACGCATATCATCAAGGCAATATCGACACATAGTTAAATACAAGTCAAACTCGGTCAAAGCAAGTCAAATCATCATAAACCAGTCAAACTGTCAAATTTTGGTTAGTCTTCAGATGAGTCCTTCTGAACAATAACCTCTATCATTTACGCCTTAGGATGTGTCCTTCCTAGGCGTCGTCGTCATCATTCAACATTTAGAGTGATCCTCTTGTCATCTAAAGATCACTCTTCATGACATCAATATTCTTCAGATGTGTCCTTCTAAAGAACCAACTCTATCATTTATGCCTTAGGATGTGTCCTTCCTAGGCATCGTCATTATTTTGAGGGACCCCTTACGACCATTAGGGATCAAATCCTCTAGTCATCGACATTATTTAGGATGTGTCTTTCCTGAATTCACCAATTCTCAGGATTTTTCAAGGTCAATCAAACTGTGATCAAGGGAAAATTCTAAAATAATGTTAGAGGGGTTAGCACAATAACAATAAAATTCCTATGAAAATAACAAAGCACAAAGGAAGTGATGTGAAGACAAAAGGGATAATGTTACCCTAAGTCTCCACCTTCCATGATTGACCTTTGTTACACCTCCTAGCTTGCAGTAAATAAAATGTGCCCTCAGATTTGTGTGAGCAACTATGACAAATGACTAAGCCCTATGCAAGTGTTGAAGGATTTGCATAAAATAAAATGACCCTACAATGGACTAAAATGACTATGACTGTAAGTGACTATGACTGTAAACTAATGGTAGTATAAAGTGAAATCTAAGTATGAAAGAGACCAAGAGAGCCAAGAGAGCCAGGGAGAGCAAATGAGAACAAAATTGCCCTTTTATAAAAACTGCAATTTTGAATGTGCGGCCAGGATGAAAAGATGACAAGAACCCTAGGATCAATGATCAAGATTAAATGCTGCTGTGCACATTAGGGTTAGGTCAAAATTAGGGCAACAGGTAAGAATGAAGGGTTGAGATTGAATTATAAAATAATTCAATCTAGGGCTAAAATTAAATGAGAAGTCAAAAGTCAAGAATTAATTTGGAAGATAAGACTGGCACGGACAAAGAGGCTGCTGGAGAAATTAAATAATAAAATTTATTTACTCCAGGTGACCAGTAAATAATTAAATAATAAAGATATTATTTAATTATGGAGGAATGTGACAAAAGAATTGTTTTGAATTAAATAATGATTTAATTCAAACTCAAGAGAATTGGCTAAATTAAATAAATCAAATTTATTTAATTTTAATGAGAGAAAAAGCTAAATGAATAATTAAATAATTAAATTAAAATTATTTAATTATAGTGGAAAGTGGACAAAAATTAAATAAATAAGAATTTATTTAATTTTTAGAGAAGGGGACTTAATTAGTGATGCAATAAATAAAATTTATTTAATTAATCAAGAAGACATAAATGACAAAGGGAAATTAAATAAATTATGAAATTTATTTAATTTAAAGGAAGACTTAGATAATTAATGACGTATTAGATAAATAAATAATATTTATTTATTTAATAATCAAGGAGGAACAAATGACATGAATTAATTAAATAATTATGAATTATTTAATCAATAGTCGAATGTGGACCAAGGACATAATTAAATAACTTAATTATGCTAGGACGAAAGTGGTAAAAATGAAGCTTGCAGGCCTAGGTCATTTTTAGGTGTCTACATTTTGCCCCTCTTTGTCATAATATCGCTTGTCGCATTGTGACAAAGAAAAATAAGTCAAGAATATGCCCCAGTGAAGGTACGAGTATTCCTGCCCCCTCGGGAAATTTTCAAATTTTGGGTCAGCGTAAAAAATTTGCAAAAGGTCCGATAAATCAATTTGATGGCTAGAAAAATAGCGGCGCAGTCGGTTTCAGATTCTGACATGTTTAAAGCAACTTACAAAGAGGTCAAAGGTGCGGAAATGAGCCTCCAGTATTAACCGCGGTTGAAAAATGTCATTTTCACCCTATAAATAGGAGGTCAAAGGGGTAAAAGTCAATTCACTTTCACTATTCACCTTGCGAATCCTGAGAGCTCAGAGCGAAAGGTGCAGCAGCTACGATGGTTATTCCAGTGACAGAGCACCGCGGCGAGATCGTGAGGACCTTCAGACGGCCAGAGGGCTCAGGACCAGCGGTACGTACCCTAAACTTACTTTGTCATTTTCTCGTTTTACATGTTTTTTAATGCTTTCTAGGGTAGTGAACGAATGCGACGTGACGCATACGCGTTCGTGTAAGCCGCAATTGACTTCGCATTTTCCGCATTTGATGCGTCGCGATGCAAGTGCATAGAACAAATGAGCCGCACCGGCGGTTTGCGCCGCATTCAATATTTGGTGCGACGCAAGTGCTTAATCGAATCGCATTTGACGTTTCAAGTGCCGCAATCGCAAAGTTGCGATGCAACTGATTTTCTCAAAGTTGCAAGTGATATTTCGTGCCGCATTCGCAATGTGGCGACGCAAACGCCGAAATTCGTGATGCAAGTGTAATTAAGCGACGCACTTGACTTGGTGCAACGCATTTGATTTTTGGAACGACGCACTTGTGTTTTTGCGACGCAATTGTATTTTTGCGACGCATTTTCCTGTTTTCTTACTTTAACTTGCTTTGATGCTTTCATGCCCTAAGTTATTTTCCATGATGGTCACAGTTGTCCAAAAAGGTGCTAATGCGGTGTTCATCTTTTTGCAGAGGTAGCTTGCCCCTATTTATACGAGAGAGAGCAGATCGAGGACCTTTCAGTTTGGCGATCAGCTAGGCCCGCGAGAGCGGCGATGATTGATGAGACTCGGTCTATTCCATGTTGCGTTCATGCCCGCCATTCGGGCGAACAGGGGTTTGCTGACGGCGCTGTGCGAGAGATGGCATTCCGAGACATGTTCCTTTCACTTGCCGACAGGCGAGGCTACCATTACTTTGGAGGACGTCTACCGTATTCTCTGGATTCCAATTCGAGGGGAGCGGATCGTGTATGATCCCCATCATGGTGAGCAGACCTTCTTGGCGTACTACCAGGATCAGGGTGCCAGACTCGGCATTGAGGGTTATGAGATCCATTGGGATTTCCTGGCGGAGCATTACAGTCGCTTTGATGCATTCCTAGCGACTCTGATTGGTGGCATCTTGGTTCCTAACCGACGAGGACACAAATTTCTAATTGGTTGGGGGGATGTCATGGTCGGCATGCAATGAGATAGGACAGTTTATGCATGGGGTCCCTGTTTGCTGGGGACACTTTATCATCAGCTGCATGATGTTGTGTACAGGAGAGGAGAGAGTATCTCCTGTGGGACCACACTGATGATGATCTGGGCATGGGAGCATATTGCCATATTCCACCCTCCTATCGACAGACCACAGCTAGCCAAGGGGATGCCTTATTCCTACTACTATGCCGGCGCATTACAGCAGACTCATGTGGGTGAGACAGGGTGGTGGCGGCATCGGATTGATACCATGGTGACCTTCATCTGGAGACCCTATAGGGATTGTGAGGCATGGGATGATGAGGACAATCATCTCAGTTTTTGCAGGCAGTATCGATACCTCATTGGCTGGATAGTACAGACATCACAGATTATTGAGATGTACCTACCGCAGCGTGTACTGAGATAGTTCGGAGAGCAGCAGGATGTACCCATGGGGATAGCAGAGTATTCCCGATCATCCAGAGAGTATGCATGGGGGCCAACCATCCTAGTGGCCTTCGCGACACAGCAGATAGACGGGCTAGTAGCCCAGGCCTGGGGCTGGAGAGGTGGAGCAGCAGATCTAGGTACCACACCAGCCTATGATCTATGGTGGCAGGCACGCTGACCCGTGCCATTGACAGATCCTGACGGGCCAGCACCAGTTGACAGGCGGTCAGTGATTCCATGAGTGCCACGAGCCAGACGAGGGGGCAAAGGCAAAGATGGGGGTAGAGGCAGAGGCAGAGGCAGGGGCAGGGATGGAGATGGAGGGAGGGGTGGTGATGGAGGGAGGGACGGAGGCAGGGGTGATGATGGAGGGCGAGGTGGAGACGGAGGCTGGGGTGATGATGGAGGTCGAGGTGGAGACGAAGGCCATGGTGATGATGGAGGTCAAGGTGGAGATGGAGGCCGTGGTGGAGACGGAGGTCGAGGTGGAGATGACGGTGGAGATGGCAGGAGGCGACGGCGGGATGGGTAGGTACTAGGTCGCAGGGTGCGACAGCGCGTGGCGAGGGTAGCATTAGATGCTATCCCCAAGGTCGGTGAGGAGGGGGAGATGGAGGAGCAGCCCAGATAGGAGAGAGAGGGTGAGGGGAGACAGGAGGGGGAGGCAGAGGGGGAGAGACAGGAGGAGGATGTCAGGGCACCAGAGGTGGATGTGGCAGGGGAGGGGGAGGCAGAGGGAGAGAGATAGGAGGCGGAGGGAGAGAGACAGGAGGTGGAGGTGGTAGGAGAGGAGGAGGCAGGGGTGGCAGGAGAGGAGGATGATGATGATGACGAGGAGGATGAGGCCATAGGTGAGGCAGAGAGACTCCTGAGATGGCAGATGGTGGAGGGTGAGGAGGAGATACCATCCTTAGAGTTGCCACCGGATGCTACAGCTGATCAGCGAGTGGCCGATCTACAACAGAGATTAGATGCCAGCCAGGCACAGGTGAGGTCCCTACAGTCAGCACTGGAGGTAGCCCGTGTAGAGTGGGATCAGGCGGTGATTCGCCGGCAGGATTCAGCGTGATGGTGTACAGAGTTTGCGGCCCTATGTACAGGACCCATAGGAGACATGGCTCGGGAGTTGGCCAGAGTGAGCACGAGGCTAGGGCAGTACAGGACATTATATGAGCAGGCAGTGCCACTAGAGCGATGGGATCCTACCCTGTCTCGATCACAGACGAGGACAGGCAGTGGGCACAGGTCAGGTAGTGGCAGTGGTACCAGGAGCCACACCAGCATCGGAGGGTCGACTTCCACAGGACACACATCAGGCCACAGATCACATCACTCCCGCAGGCATACTCCGAGTCATCATTCAGGGCATAGTCAGGGTTCTATTGGTTCAGCACAGAGGTCGGTACAGGGTTAGCCACCAGTGACAGATCCTACCGCTTCTCAGAGTCTAGCAGCGGTGACCTCACAAGTGTTCCCTACTGTCACGATGATGCCTTCATTCGCAGTTCCCTCATCTTCCCAGACACAGGCCACTACAGGACCATCCATTGCTTTAGATCCAGTGATAGGGCCTCAGCCACCACCACATTCTTCACCCCAAGGGGATGATGAGAGCCTACCCTAGGGGCATATTTGTATTTGGACACACTATGTTTATTGTTGAGCCTGCGAGCTCCATTTTTGGGATATCCATTGACTCTATCCTGTGACATTGCATATTTTTGAGATGATATTTATATGATGATGCAGTTTTGATGCGGCCTATATGTGTTATGTGATGTTCTATGCATTATGTGTGTATGATATATGATACTTAATTTATGATGCCATTTATGTATTATGATGTCCATGTTGTGATTTTTGATGCCATGGTGATGCAATATTCATATGCTTATGTTAATGATGTGCATGATGCATTTATGTAAAAGATGCAATGATGATGATTATGTTAATGCGATGTTTGTGATTATGTATATGATGTAATGCCATGTATGATGTTATTTAATGCCATGGATGATGTATGTATGGACCTAATGCAATGGATATATCATGTATGCACTTATGTTTTTTGAATGACACAGGATATCATCGCAGGATGGACGAGAGAAGATGGCGGGACTGATGAGAGAAGATGACCAGACCAAAGAGGAGAAGATATGAGACCTACGAGAAGATACAAATCCTTCAAAACTTTACTATATGACTTTTAATATTCATTGCTCTTTAATCATCATTGGGCAAACTGTTGTAATGGTCAACAAACACCAAGATATGACATAGATCTAGGTGTGCAAGGTCGTACCATTACTCTAGACAAAACAGTTACAAACAAGGATGAGTATGACTCATACCAGGAGCATGCTTGCCCCAGTCTTGTTGTCATCATCAACCACAAGTAGAAAAAGACAATGACAGATCATGAAACATCGTTGCTTCTCTAAATCCTGTTTCCAGGACATCCTTGAGAAGCTAGTGACATGATTGTCAAATTACAAAAATGAAGTCTCTATCATGATATGTCGTTGCTTTTCTAAATCCCAAGATCACGATCTCGTTGAGAAGCTGGTAGTCATGCGTGTCAATTGTCATGCTACGTCGCTGCTTCTCTAAATCCTGCTTAGTGGGATCTCGCTGAAAAACTAATAACATGATAAAAGATGAAAAGACAATTGCCAGGTGTTTGTCAAGTGCATCTGGATATCCATTGTTCTGATGCCAAGGTGTCATGTCTGATGATGTCAAGATGTCCGAATGTTTAAAGTTTTGGTGACCTTGAAAATGTCGAGACTTGGTGGATTCAGGAAGGACACATCCTGAATGATGCCGAATGCTGGGAGGATTCAATCCCTAATGGTCGTAAGGGGTCCCTCAAAATAATGACAATGCCTAGGAAGGACACATCTTAAAGCATAAATGACAGAGTTGGTTCTTTAGAAGGACTCATCTGAAGAACGCTAACGTCAGGAAGAGTGATCCTTAGATGTCAAGAGGATTGCTCGAAAGGCCGAATGACGATGACGATGCCTAGGAAGGACACATCCTCAGGCGTAAATGACAGAGGTTATCTTTCAGAAGGACTCATCTGAAGACTAACCAAAATTTGACAGTTTGATCATTAATACTAATTTGACGTGCTTTGACTTGTGTTTGACTGAGGTTGACTTGTGTTTGATTATATGCTGATATTGCCTTGATGAGAGTATCATGTTAAATAAAAGATTGTTTGACTTTGTTCCAAGAGTTTTCCCATTTGGAAATTGATTGAATATTTTTGACGTGTGTGCCAATGTAGTGTCATGAACCCTAATGGATTGACCTAGTGCGGCCTCGAGGGCTCATCGATAGATGGCCTTGCCTACGTCATACACTTAGAGACCTCGTAGTTCGACACGACCAATGACTTTGTCTTGATGAGAAAATATTGCGCCATGATTTATTTTGACAAACCTAATAGGACTGACCTAATGTCTCGGGGACTCAAGTATGAGTCTTGCCTACGTAGCAAATACGCAGAGACAACGTAGTTCGGACAATGACATGGACTTATTGACTTGATTGACTTAGACTAGAGATGACAGTGCACTTGTGTGTCATGCGTGGTCTAATGTTTTGTTTGGTTTTCTTCAGGGCGTTTTATGATTTTTAGGTCTTTTTTCAGGACATTTTATGATGTTTTTGTCTTTTTTCAGGACATTTTATGATGTTTTTGTCTTTTTTCAGGACATTTTATGATGTTTTTGTCTTTTTTCAGGATTTTTTTACCACAGTTGCATGATAAACATTTTGCCCCCTGGTCAGGTTTAAGACTTAGCCATTTGCAAGGGATACGGATAGGATGCTGTTGACTTGCTGGACCAACAGTCGTCAGGGCTTGATGTCAATCGTTTATCCACTAGGACAGGTAGAGTAGGATGTGATGGTGACTTGCGGAATAATGGCAAAGATAGATTTCATCCTAAGCCAAGTTTAGACCAAGTGACAATAGATGGCAGAGCAATGATTGATTACACATGGCGCTTGTTTGCCAAGTTTTCACTATTGGATGAATTATTTTTCTTTTTACTATTTTTGTGATTTTTTTATTTTTTTGGTGTCACCCAGATGCCTGTTTGCCAGGTTTTCATCAAGGTGATGATTTTTTCATTTTTCAATCTTTTTTGTATTTTAGGGCCCTCCAGCTTTGTCCTCTGATGCTATGCGTAGAACTTTCGGAGGTGTAAACTGTTGATGGGCTCAGTCAATTGTTCCCCATCTGGAGTTGCCAGTTGATATGCTCTAGAACCAAAAGAAGATATGATGATATATGGACCCAGCCAGTTTGGTTCAAACTTTCCTCGCTTTTCTCTGTCTATTTGGTTCTTAGGGTTCTGCATGAGAACCAGGTCACCAATGTCAAACTTTCTGACCATGACCTTTTTATTGTAGCTGCGACAAAGGCGGTTTTGATATGCCTGGAGGTGATTCAGTGAGTTTTGTCTTCTTTCATCCAGCATTTCTAGCTCGTGCAAGCGGGATTGTTGGTATTCCTCTTCATTAGTTAGACCCTTCAAAGAGACCCATAGTGAAGGAATTTCGACCTCAATGGGTAAGATGGCTTCTGTGCCAAAAACCAGGGTGAATGGGGTAGCTCCTGTAGGCATTCGAATGCTAGTTCGGTAAGCCCACAGAGCAGGGTTAAGTTGTATGTGCCAATCGCGGCCAGCGTCATTGATAGTCTTTTTAAGGATCTTGATAATGGTTTTATTCGATGCCTCAGCTTGGCCGTTTCCTTGGGGGTAGTATGGGGATGAAAAGTGGTGTTGGATATGGAATCGCTCACATAACTCACGTACTTCTTGGTTTTTGAACGGACGTCCGTTGTCAGTGATGATGGACTGTGGGAGGCCGTACTGGCAAATGATGTAATTGAGGATAAACTTTGATATTTGTTTGCCAGTAATGTATGTCAATGGAATGGCTTCGATCCACTTTGTGAAATACTCAGTGGTAGTGATAATGAATTTATGGCCGTTGGAGGAGGTTGGATGAATCTTACCCACGAGGTCGAGTCCCCATTGAGCGAAGGGCCATGGAGAAGTGATTGGCCGAAGTTCTTGTGCTGGAGCATGGACCAAATCACTATGGATCTGACACTTGCGACAGGTTCTGACATATTCTATTGCATCTTTTTCCATTGTCAGCCAATAATATCCAAGTCTCGTTAGTTTCTTAGCCAGAGTAGGACCACTCGAATGAGATCCGCATATACCATCGTGCACTTCTCATAAGGTCGTACATGCTTCATCGGTGTCAAGACATCTAAGGAGGGTATTGTCGAAACTACGGCGGTATAGGGTGTCACTGATAATGGCATACCTTGCAGATTTTCTAATGAAGGACTTCCTTTGGTTATTGGATAGGTCTAATGGAATGGTGTGAGTCTTTAGATAGTCATAAATGTCCTAATACCAGGAAGAGTTGGGACCAACAAGTTCGCAAACTATTTCCGACTCTAGGATATCATATGTCGGTATCAACAGCTGTTCTACTAGGAACTCAAATTGTGACACATTTTTAGGGATGTCCAAGAGAGAACTGATAGTAGCCATTACGTCAGCTGCTTTATTCTGTACCCTGGGGATTTGTTCAAAAGACACTGATTGGAAGTATGTTAGGAAACTATCCACCATCCTCTTGTAAGGAAGCAACTTCTCATCCTTTGTTTCATAGTCACCATTCACTTGGTTGATTACTAGCTGGGAATCCCCGAATACAAGCAATGTCTGAATTTTCCATTTGATTGCCAACTTGAGACCTGTAACCAGTGCTTCGTATTCGGCAATGTTGTTTGTGCAAGGGAAAGCAATTCGAAATGACTTAGGAATTGAATCCCCTTGTGGTGTGATGAATAATATTCCAGCCCCTGAGCCATGACCAGTGTGGGACCCATCAAAATACAGCTTCCATGGTGTTGCTGGTTCCGTATGAAAGATGGAATCGTCAGGAAAATTAGTTACCAACGGATGAGAGGCTTGCATTGGCACATCTGCCAGTTGATTTGCTATTACTTGCCCTTTTATTTCCTTGCATTCAACGTACTGTATGTCGTACTCACTTAGGATCATGACCCATTTTGCTAATCAGCCTGTTAGCGCTGCTCGACTTGATAGGTATTTCAATGGGTCAATTTTGGCAACTAGTTGTGTCTGATGATTGAGCATATAATGCCTTAGTTTTTGGGCTGCAAAGACAACCGCGAGGCATGCACGTTCAATGTATGTGTAATTCAGCTCGTAACCGATCAGTGTGCGGCTGATGTAGTAGATTGCTCTTTCTTTCCCTTCATGATCATTTTGAGCCAGTAATGCCCCTAGTGCTAAACTAGTGGTCGAGATGTATAGAATTAATGGCTTTCCATGAATAGGCGACATGAGGACTGGTGTTGATAGTAGGTAATCTTTGATTTTCTGGAAGGCCTGTTGACATTTATTTGTCCATACGAAGGGGACACCTTTGCATAACAGATACTGGAATGGGTGGCACTTATCTGCCAATTGTGCTATGAAGCGGCAAATAGATTGCACTCTGCCTTGCAGGGTTCTGAGTTCACTGATCCCTCTAGGGGGAGGCATGTCTATGATTGCTTTAACCTTTGCTGGATCGGCCTCTATACCTCTTCGGGAAACTATGTACCCCAATAGCTTACCTGACGTGACCCCAAAAACACATTTCTTAGGGTTTAACAGAACCTTGTACTCTTCTAGCCTCTTGAAAATTTTGTCAAGTACCTTCAAATGATCTTTCCTTGTTGCTGATTTGGCCAATAAGTTGTCTACATAATCTTCCATTATATTGTGCATCATATCATGGAAGATCGTGGTCATAGCCCTTTGGTATGTGGCACCTGCATTTTTGAGGCCGAAGGGCATGACGTTCCAACAGCATGTACCCCATGGGCAAGTAAATGCTGTTTTGTGTTGGTCCTCAGGAGCAATGCGAATTTGATTGTAACCAGAGAAATCATCCATGAGGGATAGCATCTCGTGTCCTGCAGTTAGATCGACTATGATGTCAATGTTGGGCAAAGGAAAGTCATCCTTTGGACATGCTTTGTTTAGGTCCCAGAAATCTGTACATACCCGAATTAGTCCATTTGGCTTTGTCACTGGCACTAGGTTGGAAATCCATTCAGCATAATCTATAGACCTTATGAATCTAGCATCCAATAATTTCTTTAACTCGGCCTTAACCAATAGAGCAACTTGTGGGTGCATTTTGCGCAACTTCTGCTTGACTGGTTTAGCATTGGATACTAGTGGCAGATGATGTAGAACCAGTTTGGGGTCCAATCCTGGCATGTCAGCGTAGGACCATGCAAAGTTTATTTTTCGTTCTGCAAAGAATTTATGAAATTCCGATTTCTCTTCATCTGTCAATGATGCCGCAAATAGGACCATCTTGGGGTCTTCTGGAGTGGAAATGTTATCCTCTATGGTGTCCTCAACAAGAATGGCCGATCTCTCCTGTTGCATGGGGAGAAAATCTAGTCCTCCATCTTTGGGCGCCTCTGAGAGGTTTTCACCCGCAGATACGTCCTTTGTTTTTACTATTTTACCGTCAAGAGGTGCCTTTCAATTTTCACCTAGAGACGTTTCATTTTTTACTTTATTTTTACTTTTACGACTAAAGGACTGAATCGTCTCACCGAAGTATGCCGTGCAGTCTAGATCAATAGAAAATCCTGATTTGTGATCCCCACTGGGTATGCCTTCGCGTAATCCCATGAATTCAGCAATGGCTTCATCATTTTGGAATGTGTCTAGAACTGGCAGTCCTTGTTGGTCCCAATTGACTAGTTCAGGGTAGACTAATGAAATGCCATCGTCAAGGCTAGTGAATTCGGGTGAGGATGCTGATAGCATACAGATGGATTCGTTGATGTTGTAGATGAGGTTATCATTGTCCAACTCGACATCAGACTCTATCTAGTATTCTCCTTCACTAGTGTCATATTCATTGTCATAATAAGGGGTGAAGGTTTGAGAGCCCTGGTTATCAATGTCATCTGATACTTCAGATAGATTAGGCTGAGGGGGTTCAGATGGTGGTTGTTGTGTGTCATGCGACGTGGTAGTGGGATTTTGACTGTTTGGTGCCCGCTCAATTTTGAATGTTTGCCAAAATCATTGTTCAAAGGTCAATTCCCCTGGTTCGACAAACAAATCATCAAGACAATAGTCACTTAGGGATCGTTCGGAGCCAAATTCCCACTCGTGGGAGTCTGTTTCAGTTAGGTATTCCCTAGTAGTCTCAACACTTTCAGAAGCATGTACTTGCTCACTGGAAAGTCCAGCGGTATGTCGATCGTCATTATCGAGTGAGCCAAACCCTAATCCAAGATACTTCGGAGTTTGGAAAGTTTATATGGGTTCTCTTCGACCAGTTTTATTTTTTCCAAGGCCACTAGTACCATCGTAGCCTTTAGCCTTCATGATATTGTAACCCTTGCCATATTTTTGGACTGGTAGTGGAGATAGTGAGACTGTATCCTTGTAGATCCATCTTGTGATGTCGGTAAGGTCTTCATCACTCATGTCTCCCCACTTGATGAAAACTGTATTCGGTGGAACTTTGAATGTTTCTTGCGGTTCCATTCTGAAACATGGTCGACCATATATCTTTGGAGGAGTGGGTATTGTAGTTATGCTATATGCTATATTTAGTTTGAACTCTCCGTAGCCAAGGTCCTAGATTTTATCAGTTGATTCGGTCTTAGGGTTGGTGGAGGGTTATGATATGTCAGAAGACGTGGATGGAGTGGATGTGGAAGATGAATCGAGCATGGAAGGGTCGATGTATTTGGACGAGGAGCTAGGTGCTTCCCGGTTAATAAGTACTTGGTTTTTAGAGATACCCCTTAAATTGGTACAATATTGGAAAGGTTCAGGGTCTCCGTATATGGTTACTTCTGTACCATCAAAAGGAAACTTGAGGCATTGGTGGTATGTTGACAGAACGGCTTTTAAAGCGTGGATCCATGGACGACCAAGTAAAATGTTATATGGTAGTTCCAAATCCAGGACCTGGCAAGTTGTGTCGACAATGAGTGGTCCCACTCTGATAGGGAGAGAGATAACACCTCGCGAAGAGTGTTCCTCGTCATCATATGCTTTGATCACTATGCTTTTCGTTGGGTCTATGCATGCATCAGAGAATCTGAGAGCCTTAACCAGTTTAAGGGAGCATATATTCAACCCTGCTCTGCCATCTATTAAAACCCGTCTAACCTTGTGCTTGTGGACAAAAACTTCTATGTGTAATGCATCATTGTGGTTGGTTTTAGATGATGAGTAATCCTGATCTGAGAAGGTAACATGGTGCGGCGTGGTGAGATATCCCACCATAGTTTCAAACTGATTGACATCAATGTCCTTCGGGACCGACGACTCTAAGAGAGTTTTATCTAGGATTTCTTTGTGTGCAGGAGAAATACGAAGCAACTCAAGGATAGATATTTGCACAGGAGTCTTTCCTAGTTGGTCAATGAGATTGAACTGACTTTTGGGTTTCCACTATTGTGGGGTTGAGATAGGTTTTGGTTGTTTAGCAGATGAAGCTGGTTGTGATTGTTCAGCAGATGGGCTTGCTATAATGATCTTGGCTGGTCTAGGGGGAGGTGGACTAGCTATAGTGACCTTGCCACTTCGCGTAGTAGCATTGCACTGTGGCGCTCTCCTGATCGTAATGGTGTTGATGTACTCCTCGTCCATTCTAACATTATTTATTATTGGTCCACCAGAGTAATCGTACTTAGCTCGAGTGAAGTTAGCCTAGTTTTGTGGACCTGAAGTGGAAGCATTATGGGGACCATGATCCTGTAGTGGATTCTTGTGGATAGTATGATCTGAGTTGGAATTGAATTGCGATCCACCTATTTCGATGGTGCGATTTTCAATAAGGTCTTGGATTACGTTTTTCAGTTGTCGACAATTGGAGGTTGTATGCCCTTTGACTCGATGGTATTCGCAAATTGCGTTGTCATCCCACCATGCTGGTTTGAATTGTCCTGGGTCATAAGGTTTTATTTCTGGAAGTGTGATGACCCCATGTTGGATGCATTTCTTGAGGACATCTGCAATGGGTTCACCTAAATTGGTGTATGTGCAACCCCTAGGGAATTGTCTTAGTTGACGATATTGTCCTTGGCGGTTTTGATCATTTTGACTATTTGAAGGAGCATTGGGGGGAGGTGTCAATGTCGTTGTTGGTCTATTTTGTTGTTGCACCCCTTTCAGAGCCAATACGGGACTTGCAGTCTTGGCATCGACGACACCATCATTTGTAACATGTTTATTCTTGACCCAGTATTTGTTTTTGTCAGCGGGTGGGTTGGTGTTTGTGTTTTTAGAACCATACCTCAGTTCTCCCTTTGCGATAAGGGCTTTCTCAATTTGGACCCCCTTTTCCACTAATTCTGTGAAGGTTGTGCAACAATGTATTTGCAATGCGAATTTGAGGGGACCTAGAAGTGTTTGGACAAACATGTCAACCTTTTCTTTTTCAGGAATGTCAATGTGACATCGACTAGTGAGGCTTCTCCATTTTTGAAAGAACGGGATAAATGTCTCACCTGACTCTTCTTGTGTGAGATTGCATAAGCTAGTGATAGAGGTGTCCATGTCAATATTGTATGCATAATTTTTTATGAACCTTCTTTTGAGCTCATCCCATGTCTAGATATCTTTTTGCGTTGAAAACCATTCAAGGGCTTGACCTGCCAAACTTTTGGAAAAAAGTCTCATTAAGTATGTGGGTTCGTAGGTGATATCCATACAGTTAGTTGCAAATTCGTGAAGATGTTCAATGGGATTTGTCTTGCCTTTATATTTAGTGAAGTTGGGTGACAAATATCCTGGCGAAAATGCAGGCATACGTAAGTTTGTGTCGAATGGGTATACATCCAGATCATATGATATTTCGGATTTCCCGCCTGTGATGAACATGTTTTGTATTGTCTTCGCCATATCCCACACTGTTGTTTTGAGTTCATCTATGGTAGGGTCATTTACATTTCCATACATTGGATTGCCTGGTACACCCTGTGTTCCAGCGTGAGTATAGGTGTATTGTGGCGGTACGGGTTGTTGTGGTACATATGACGTGTGTTGTTGGTATTGGAAGTTGTGATTAGGTGCATGTTGATGAGTGTGAACGTTGGATGAGTACGTTGGAATGTGTCCCCCAGCTATGCGTGTCGTTATTTGGGGGATGTTGTGACCATGAATGTTAGGATGTATCGACGATGTCATGGGTTGAGTTATTTGGCCACTTTGTGTGAATTGCTGATTTTGTACAAGGGGAACATTGGTATTTGTACCTTGGGAGGTAATGACGTTTGACTGTGTTGTCGTGTTAACATTTTGTTGTTGTCCTTGTATAAAGATACGTCCTGTGGCTCCTCCCAAAGGATGTTGTGAATTACTACTGAATGATTTTGTTGAAGTTGTGTTCGTGGTAGTAGATGTAGTTGTCAAGGGGGGGTTGTGATGACTTGATGATGCCCCCGTGATGTTTGCTGTTGCGATAACAAGAGGATTGGAACAATTTTCCGATGATGTCGAGGAGCCAAGAGTGGTTGTATTTAATTGGGGTAGTGTTGTGGATGTTGTGGATGATTGTGATCCCCCAATAGATGTAGCGTTTATTGTATTGGAGATGTTTGGGATGTTGGATGTGGTATGCAGTGTTGTGGTGTCAAAAGGGATGTTGCTTGTAGTATTTAGGATTTGACCACTGTGTGAGATGTTATGAACATTGTTGGCATTAGGGTCATGTAATGTGTTAATGTCAAATCCTGGTGGTAACTTAGCTCCTTCACTCAAGAGCATAGCTACGAATCTGTCTCTGTCGTGATGCGCTATTGTTTCAGCCAACTGATAGGCCTCTGGGTCTTGTGTCAATGCTTCTATGTGTTCTTGAAGTAGTTGACCATTTTCATCTCTTTGCATGTAGCGTTCGAATGAGTTGTTAGGTAAGGATTGTGTTGTCACTAGAGGTTGATTGTCTAGATTGGTAAAGGGATCATTCACGGTCCAGTTTGAGTCATGTGGAGGACTATTGGGATCTTGCCTAAAGTTTTCCATTTGTCTTTTGTGCTTTTGAAGTCTGGTTTCGACCATAAATGAGATTGCTCAAAGGGAATGTCCACTAGATGCAAGTATGACACTAGGTGAAATCTAAGGTTCAAATTGACGACTAAAATGACCACTGTTTTTGGATTTTTGTGAATAAGGTATGCAATGTGGATGCAATGTAGAATGAGGCTATCTAAGCACTTCTAAGCTTGAACTTTGTTTTCGATTTGGACTGCTAAAAGAATTTGTTGTTAATGACAAGTTGACAAGATGACTAGTGAGTCTTCCTAACTAGACTTTTGAGTTGGAAGAAATCTCACAAAAGAGGACAATGACTAAAAGGATGTTTGATAACTTGGTCCAAAAGGGTCTAGTTTCGAAAACAATGATTTTGCCAAGGGGTGCTTAAGATTTGCCTACTCCTAAATATGCAAGAGATGAGCCTAGGGACAACGTAATGTTGAATGTGTGATACTAAATGGCATGAGGTATGAAACCTAAGGTGATCAATGCAAAGCTAAGAGACAAAACTTTGAGCAATTTCAAATTGGGTTTCTGGCAGAATCCTTCTAATGATAGAGTTTGACAAATGGTTGACAGTTTGGAGGTCTACACGGTTTCGACTATGTAGTTTTAAAATTTGAATGAACAAATATTATTGAACGGCTTAATTAGCGTCCACCCGGTTTAACAAGCTGATTTCCAGTTTTCACTTGCGGCTTTTTGGCGGTAATCGGTCGACTTCGATTTATCATATCGCGGCTTTTCGGGTTAGCAGAGATCGTCAGCGGCGCCCTGAATCGTTGTTCTAAGTTTGAATCTGAGTTTACCCGGACAAATGCGGTGATGGTATTACCCGGACAAATGCGGCGTGGTATTACTAGGCAGATGTGGCCTTGGTTTGGCAAATGTCATCATTGGTCACCGAATCGCGGCTCGAAAAGTCGGAATCGCGTCTCTAGTGCTGATTGTGGCTTTAGCCGAGCGATTCGCGTCGTTTAAATGGCCAGAATGTGTTTGCGGCGTTTCGCGGCCCGATCCGATACCCGGTATCTACTTGAAACAACGAGAAAACAACAAAAAACCCTACAAAAATAGAAAGCCGCTACCAGAAAGGATTAGTGATAGAAAATCTAATCTTATTCAACATGCAGGAATAAAAACAGAATACAGAAAGACATAAGATTAGAGAACCCGAAATCCGAAAATAAAACCCCCAAACTAAAAAAAGTATTATACCAGATAGATGCGGTGCATATTGCAAATGCGACTTTCAGGGTGTCGGATGCGGCTCAGGAAAAATGGATGCGTCGCTCTATGCGTCAGTTGCGGCGCGACAGAGTGATTGCGGCTCTACGGTTCTCGGGTGCGTCGCGACGCATATGATGTGTCACAATGTTTTAAAAAAGTTGTGGCGATCCGTACCTGTACCCTGCAAAACGACAGAAAACACCAAAAAATATACGAAAAGCCAAAAAACGACGTCGGGTTCACCAATGTGATCAAGGGAAAATTCTAAAATAATGTTAGAGGGGTTAGCACAATAACAATAAAATTCCTATGAAAATAACAAAGCACAAAGGAAGTGATATGAAGACAAAAGGGATAATGTTACCCTAAGTCTCCACCTTCCATGATTGACCTTTGTTACACCTCCTAGCTTGCAGTAAATAAAATGTGCCCTCAGATTTGTGTGAGCAACTATGACAAATGACTAAGCCCTATGCAAGTGTTGAAGGATTTGCATAAAATAAAATGACCCTACAATGGACTAAAATGACTATGACTGTAAACTAATGGTAGCATAAAGTGAAATCTAAGTATGAAAGAGACCAAGAGAGCCAAGAGAGCCAGGAGAGCAAATGAGAACAAAATTGCCCTTTTATAAAAACTGCAATTTTGAATGTGCGGCCATGATGAAAAGATGACAAGAACCCTAGGATCAATGATTAAGATTAAATGCTGCTGTGCACATTAGGGTTAGGTCAAAATTAGGGCAACATGTAAGAATGAAGGGTTGAGATTGAATTATAAAATAATTCAATCTAGGGCTGAAATTAAATGAGAAGTCAAAAGTCAAGAATTAATTTGGAAGATAAGACTAGCACGGACAAAGAGGCTGCTGGAGAAATTAAATAATAAAATTTATTTACTCCAGGTGACCAGTAAATAATTAAATAATAAAGATATTATTTAATTATGGAGGAATGTGACAAAAGAATTGTTTTGAATTAAATAATGATTTAATTCAAACTCAAGAGAATTGGCTAAATTAAATAAATCAAATTTATTTAATTTTAATGAGAGAAAAAGCTAAATGAATAATTAAATAATTAAATTAAAATTATTTAATTATAGTGGAAAGTGGACAAAAATTAAATAAATAAGAATTTATTTAATTTTTAGAGGAAGGGGACTTAATTAGTGATGTAATTAAATAAATAAAATTTATTTAATTAATCAAGAAGACATAAATGACAAAGGGAAATTAAATAAATTATGAAATTTATTTAATTTAAAGGAAGACTTAGATAATTAATGACGTATTAGATAAATAAATAATATTTATTTATTTAATAATCAAGGAGGAACAAATGACATGAATTAATTAAATAATTATGAATTATTTAATCAATAGTCGACTGTGGACCAAGGACATAATTAAATAACTTAATTATGCTAGGACGAAAGTGGTAAAAATGAAGCTTGCAGGCCTAGGTCATTTTTAGGTGTCTACAGGTAGTATGATGTAAATATCTTTTTTCAATAAGGTGAGCTCACATTTTCATACAATAGACAGGGAATCTAGATATACATAATTATGCTTGTTAAAAGATTTTCCTTTATAATTGGAAGTTAAAATTTGATAAATAAACCTTAAACCTCAAAATTAATTAATGTGAAATTTATATTAGTAATAATAATTTGAAATCTAATATTTTCTTATGTTACCCTTATTTACATTGTATGAATTGATCAACCATAAAATTAGGATTAATGATGTTGTATTCAAAATGTTCCACAAACTAACTTTATAAATTCATAAATGAAGTAATAGAAGAATGAATTGAAGAATAAAACTATTTAATTGTACAATTCTCAAGCTTCAAGGAAATAATCTAGCAATTAACTTGTCCTCATATGAGAAGTCTAATACTGTAGTTTTGAAGGATCATAGATGAAGCAATGGGCTACCTCTATTTTTATACATTGTAAAAGAAGGTGAATGAATCCAATGGGTGAAGAATAAGCCAAAATTTCATATGCTAAAGGATTATGTAGTATCTCACAAGTGTAATTATTTTTTTATACTTGCAAATCATTGATAAAACTTTATAAATATTACATTTTACTTTGAATAATGGTGTTAGGAATAGGAATTATGCACATTATAAATCTAGATAGGAAATGTGTATTTATTTATTAATTATAATGAGTTTAATATTTGTGTCCTCATATAATAGGGAGCTATAATTTTGAAGAATATTAAGATTCATGGGATGACACACTATGCCACTTGGCTATTGTATTGTGATTTGTGAGATAATCTATGCTATATAATATGCTTAAGAATATATATGATATTATATGATGTATAATATATTTGATGACATGTGTAAGACTATGCATGATGAGGATAACATAGTGGATATGGAAGAACATATTTAACTAGTAACTATAGTATGCATAAGAATGCCTTGTGGTAAGGGTAACCTTTTTGAAATGGGTACACATTCTAAAATATGTACACATTCATAATGTGGGTACATGTTTTGAATGCATACCTGCTTAGGCTCGGGATACTATTCCTTTCAAGATTTTTTTTCTAGACCACACTTCTCCTAGAAGTAGATCCAACCTGTTGCTTCTACTTGTAATAGAAAAATAAAATATTAGATCTAAAATTGGAATGTATATGAAAGATAATCTAAGACAAAGGTCTAAGCGGTATAAGAATGTTGGATTCACCAATTTTTAATGTGGTGTAAATAAGTGTTTATATTTGTGTACACTACTATAGATGTAATAAAAGTATTAAAGATAACCAATAATAAGATGAATATAGAAAATGATTAGTGTAATGAACTAATAGAAGATAGATTATGTGCTTACTTGGTGTTATTTGGTATAGACTTAAGCTTTTTATTGATTTATTAGAATGCTATGAGAGAATATTCATGATTATAATTTTGATGTAAATTTATGATCGCTATAAGGGGTTTGTGCAAAAAGTGTTATTATTATATACTATACCATGTGATGCAACCTAGTCTAGGACTAGGGCATGTTGTGTGGTTTAGTCTTTGACTAGGTCTTGCCAAGTGGTTTGGTCTAAATAGTGTAGCTAGGTCCTCTATTGGGGAAATCCTTTGAATTATGTTGGCCTTCACTTTCATATTCATTTTTTGAGTTTGATTATGCTTAGTAGCAAAATGAGACTTTATTTAAGATGAGGGAAATTCTCTTAGCTTGTTCAATGGTAATTAGGTCAATGAAAAATAAAAAAGCTTCCATACATGTCAACTACATGATGCAAATGAAGAATCTTATATAACTAGTGAACTAGTGGAATGCCTAAATACAAAATCTAGCTTTCAATGGAATTGAATTTGACAAACCTCTATGAGATTCTTGAATTGATCAATTAATTATTTTAAATGACTAGGAGGTGTCATTAAATACACAATCTTGGTCATTAATCAAAATTGTTATCTTGAAGATTGATGAGGTAATGACTAATTTTGTGAAATGGTCAAATTTTGGGTGTGAAAATATAAGTTTAAGTTGTAGACTAGGCCATGATATGCATCCTATTCCTAGACTAGGTTGTACCACAGGATCTAATCATTTGAATCAAATTCTATAAAATATGATGTAGTGAAGACTAAATCACTAATAGATGTTGGATAAGAGTTAATTCATACATCAAATAGATTATATCAAATACTACAAAAATATATAAAGAATCCAACATAAAACAATGATATAAAAATATAATATATTCACTTTTATAATCATCAAACATTTTAAATTTTGTTCAAAAGCTAGAAAAATTAGTAATCTAGTTTCTTAGTTTCCATGTGTTTTATGTGAAGTTTGAAGTGTAAAACATTCCATTTTTTTCTAGGTATATATCTCTTTCAAACTTAAATTAAGAACACACTTTTTGGTCATTAATAGCACCTACACAAAATTGTAATTTAGGAAAAACTTTCAGTCGTTACTTTGTGGGGATTTAGGTTTACTCAACTGAGATTGCCCACTGTGAATTCAATGGAGAAATCTTGAGGAATTTCTACTAACCTTATAAGGGGGGAAAAGAAAGAAACTGAATTAGTAACCACACTGTAAATTCCTATTTCTAACTAATAATAGTCCTACAACTGGCCTACTACACCATTTTTGTCATTCAACCCACCAACCATTAATGACCGAGTTGACAGAATGATTGGTATTGTAGCAGACACACAGACAAATGTTCTCTCATTTCCAATGCATGAATAGATGTTTCATTTATCTCAATTTGTATTATACTCACACAACAAAAGATCGAAAGAATGTTCAGATTTCTGGATGGAGAATATGATCGAAACTCTGATTTTATTATTGTGATTACTCAGTTTTCAGTAGATACTCCATGAAAGCTGGTAGAATATCCTTGTACTTACCTATAAAAGAAGAAAGGCTACCTACTGTATAGTCTTATCAGCATATATGTTTTTGATTGAAGTGTAGTGCAGATTATGTACAGAAATCGACATACTCTAGCTGTTATAATTCACTCCATAGCAGAGGGATAAGAGTTGAGACAGCCATGCAATCTGCACGTACGTAAAATGATTTTGTGTCAGAGACGGTTGTCGATAAGCTTAATCTCAATTTTTATGTTCCAATGTTTCACTATTAGAGTTTACCTTGTGCTTCTGTTTTTATTTCAAGGAGGATTTTATGCCAATTTCACTTATTTATTTTTTAAATTTTGAGAAAGGTCATTATTTTCCTGTAACTTTTTTATACTAGCAATCTCATCTGGGTACGCCAGAGAGGTGTGGAAGGTCATTTAGGAAAACAATTTGTCTATTTTTTTTTGTATACACTTGTGAAGTACATGAGATCAATTTGCAGGCCATTTAGCAAATGTTGTTGTTGTTTGTGAAACAAAGGTCTTAATAAAGAAGTGATTGCATAAAATCAACTATGCATCCACTTACATGGATTTAGACTTGAATAAAACAAAACCTCTGAATCAAGAGGATAATTAGGCTCCATTACCAACATACTCATGCTATGTTTTAGAGAGAGAGAGAGAGAGAGGAGTGATATATAGAGGGAGGTAGAAGGGGGAGAGATATAGGATAAAGAGAGATGGAGAGATGGAAGAAGAAATGTGGAGAGACCGATATGGAGAGGCAAAGAGATATAGATATAGAGGTCTAGGAAGATGGAGGGAGAGGGGAAGATAGACGTAGAGATGAATATAGAGGGAGAGAAATAGATAGAGAGGTAGAGGGAGAGATAAAGAGAGAGAGAGAGAGACAAGGAGAGATAGAGAGGAAGAAATACATATATAGAGGGAGATCGAGAGATGGAGAGAGAAATAGATGGTTAGATAGAGTGATAGAGAGATATAGATATAATGAGATATGGAGAGGGGGAGAGGGAGAAAAGAGACAAAGATAGAGACACAAATATACAAAGAAGTAGAGATGGACAAATAAAGATGGAAAGAGATAGAGAGAGAGAGAGAGGTGGGGGGGAATAAGGAGGAAGCGAGGGAGGGAGAGATGAGGAGAGATAGAGAGGGAGGGAGAGAAAGGGAGAGAGATAGAAGAGGGGGAGGGAGAGAAAGAGAGAGAGATAGGTAGAGGGAGAGATAGAAGAGGGGGGAGGGAGAGAGATAGGTAGAGGGTGGGAAGGAGAGAGAGAGAGTGAGTGATGCAGGAGCATCCAATGGTGTAAGGGCAATCTTGCATCACCTAAAAA